>JAGDQP010002203.1:0-33896 GCA_022664845.1 Lepisma saccharinum
GCCATTACATAGTACTGAGAAATTTACAAAATATGACTGGATAGCAAAGCTCACTCCTTATATTTAATCGCACTATTATTGTCCTTACGTTTTACCTATAACATTTGAAGAGCTGTAAAATTTTGTGGCATTAACTATAGTAATGAGCTGTCATTTGTGCGTAGTTTCTTTACGGAAATATTAAGTAGGCTATAGTAGACCTTTGTACAAAATCAGCCGTTAGAAACGTGGAGCTCTTTTAGACGAGATTACAGATTTCAAAGATGCACATTCTCGAATGTTATTATTATTGCTTCAGGTTACCTCCTTTAAACTGCAGTCTCAATAAAAATTAATGTTTCAATAGACCAGAGTCGGATTTTCCAATAGGCTAACAAGTCTGTAGCTTGGAACATTCAAAATAACAAAAAACGAGAAATTCAGGAAAGGGTGGTATGGTGGACTATTTGCGTTTCTAATATTTCGTTCCGTATTATATGCAAGACATTTGAAATCCTATTGCCAAGCAGCCGTAGCTCAGTTAGTAGAGCCCTGGCTTAGCAGACGGAAGGTCCTGGGAACGATAGCAGAGTCCGTCCATCCGAACTTGAGTGTTTCCTCAGTTACACCAGGTAAATGCCCGGATGGTACCTATAACTTAGGCCCTGACCGACAATCTTCCAATATCCTATCCCGGTCTGAGCCTGATTTGTGAGATGCCTAAAGGCAATAAATGCATTGAATTGATATCCTGTTAGTAACGGAGATAAAGAGAAAAATGGGGAAGCGGAAACTGAGTGAGGGGGTCATGTAAGTTTAACCCTGCAGACATATTACAGAAAATGTACTAAGGCGTTGCTGAAATGTACAGAAACTACACTCATTCACAACACTAAAAGAGTAACAACATATACTGCGAGTTGCACGAAAGGTAACAGAACAATACAATATATTAGTCTGACCTACTAAAAATGTTTGTGGATCAAAATTGATGCCGTACTTGGTCAAATTTCTGACCAAAGCCTCAATCAACCTATTTGAAAATTATCACACACTCAAGCTAGGTAATTATCACGCACGATATGTACACACACGCACAAATACAGTAAAACAAATAAAAAAAACACACAGAGAGGCAATTATTCACAGCCCCACGACAGCAGACTAACTAATGTAAACTTTTAACGCCAAATGCTTCGTAACTTAAAAGATAAAATAAATGGAAAATATTGCACATTTTATTTCAGACAAGAAACAATAAGCGTGGCCGGTTTTATTTGACTACTACATGTTTTATTGCCAGAGTACTGCATATTTTGTTCCACTTTATCTTTTCCGAAAACAGCTGAAAAGCGGAGACGTGGGGACTTGGGTCAGGGTGTGTATTGAAATTGAGACAATGAACTTCTTTTATCCAAGACAGGGCTGCGGTGAAAAGACGCTTGGCGCAATAAAGTACAATGAAAGGAAATCTGCAGTATAATTTTTTCGTTTGTCACGGTAATTTTAGGCAAGATTTCGATCAGCAACCAAAGGTTCCCACTCACTGATCCGCGTGTGCTTGAAAAAATAAAGAAGTCTAAAGAAAGAAAGAAGGAAGGAAAAAGAGGATGGTGTTATATTTCAGCTTTTCAAAAAAATATTCCCAATGGATGCTTCAAATACTATTTACGTTTTGCATGTTTACATCTTTCCTCTGTCCCTTGCAGATTGCCAGATGACTATCATCCCTTCCAAGGCAGCAAGCGGTCGGTGTTTTACAATCACACGGGTAAACAAGAACGGTTGAAGGAGGGAGAAGAGAGAAAATGCACATACGGGGCCCAGCAGCAATAACCTTTACAAAGGAATACTAATTTAGAAATAATAAAAGTGGAAGTGATCAACGCTGGCTGTAGTGTTTTGCTAGTTTCTCCAAACATGGGTGGGCTTGGTGGGTGGGAAGGTCGAATCGAACCCCTCGAGAAATGTAGTTGTTATCAGCTGAACTAAATAGTAGCAATGTATAACTTTTTGAAAGAAATCCTGGGTAAGCACGAAGCTAGCTGACTTGACAATGCTTCTGAGAGCTTTTGCACTAGATGAAACACGTATTAAGAACTTTAACATTCAGCTGATACAGTATCTCAATTTTATTCCGACCGATTTTCTAAAGTTTTTATATTTGTTATCCAGAGAACAAAAATGGAAGTATAACGGACTACAGGAGGATTTAGCCTGGCCGGGCCAGGCCTCCAGAAACTCTTAGCCTGACCCGGCCGAAATCCACCCCTGGGTACTCGTATAGAAATATAACTTAGTAAGGTGTGTGAGATACTCCATGAACCACAGGATTTATAAAACAAGTTAAATTTAGACAGGTTTCGAAGTTGTAAGCATGTCATAGAACAAATCAAATGTCGTCATAGCGCATCGACAGATTATGACAATACGTTCTGAAAAATTGAGCTTCCTCTCTCAATATCAACACTCTAAGTCTTTGCAAGAAGAAACAGCGTTTCCACATATATCTTTATTGGTATAAGAATGATAAAAAAAAGAGCACTTTTTCGGTGATTGAAGAACTGCACATTTCTGAGGATTCACCGTTAAATTTCAGGTAACGAATCTAGATTGTGGAGTGGAGTATAGTTTACAGTCGTTAGCAAACAGCATATTACATGAGGAATATATAAATGAGTGGGTAGGTCAACGATATATAATAAATAATGGTTCTAGGACACTTCCTTGGGGAACTCCAGATAGACCAGGAATTATAATTCCGGAAGACATAGCGCTGAAGTGAAAAGGGGGAAAAATCTCTCCTAAAAATATTGACGAGTACATTTGATAAGATTTTCATGAGTGGTACGACGTTAACTTTTTAAATAATCGCGTTATTTCAGTGATGTCAAACGGGGCGTGAGTACAATAAAAGGAATTGTTGCTGTTGTTAACATCTACCCAGCAAGTGCTGTGCTCTACAAGGTAACAGAAAACAGCTGACTCATTGCGATACTAGACTAATCTTAAGTTATCAACAGCGTCATGTTGATTAAACAGAAATAAATCTTCCAAGAAGGAGTTTCCTACGTAGGTCCTTATCAACTATCGTACTGACAGTTTGAAAAGGACTGGGTTGGATAAATACGATTGTTAGTTTCATAGAGAGGAGGGGACAAAGAAAGAGAAATTTCGGGGAAAATATTTCGTCAAAGTAAAATATGTTTTTCGTGCGCTTTCTTTCTGGTTTGAATCAACGAAGATTTGAGCAGATTCTTTATATCACGTTGAAAATTGTTCATTTCCGAAAACCCGAGAATTGGGCTAGTTACAAGTTATTTCACGGTTATGGCATTCAAAATGAGTATAATTGAATTTATGGCTTTGGGTATCCATAGCTCATGCCGGAATAGGGAAGGGGAAAGGACTCAGAAAGGAGTAGATCAGTGCCTAAGTTGAAGGTGCCATACCGGTATTTGCCCTGAGGTTACTTTGTAACTGAACGAAGTCTTCTTCAAATGATCACATTAACCACGACTAATGACAGAGATTATGTGTTTTGTGTGCAGAAGTCATTAAAAAAAAAAGATATGCCAGGAACAGCATCAGTTTCGCCAAATAATTTTTGACCTTAATTTTTTTTAAATCTTGGGGGTCCTCCCCCGCCAAAATAACTAGTTAATGCCAATAAACTAGTAATTGCCAACTATCCCATCGTGACTGAGGTATCCTCGTGGGTTTTCCTCAGTCACACGAGGCAAATATTGGAATACATCTGCCTGGTGTTACTTTCTGGTCGACTTCCATACAGGATCCTCTCTCCTGCCCTATCCTGTCCTGAGCTAAAGTAGCCTAAAAGCCATAAATAAATTCAAATCAAAAGACGTGCACCAGTTTCCGGATACAGAATTAGCGAAGCACCAGAGTTATTGTTTTTTAAAATTCAAATTTAAGTCCCTTAGGCAAATTTGGCTCAGGACGGATGGATGTTGGGATGAATTGGTGAAATGAAGAAAGTAGAAGAAAACGGGAGAACCCAGAGATCATGAACGGTGTTTGGCCACCACAAAGCACACATGACATGAGCACGAATCGAACCGACGATCTCTAGCACCAAAGGTGAGCGCTCTACCATTAAGCCACCGCGACTCCTACCAGAGTATATTATTATACCTAGCCCCCTAGATCACCAGACTCTTTTCTTTCTGATTAGTTAAAAATCCAGTTACGTCCAATGCCCGAACGTGATGTCCGAATAATAACTCGACCGAATGAGTGCTGAAATTAGTCCATAACAATGAACAACTATTTCCCAACTCGTACATAAAGGTATACAGGGTGTTCGACAAGTACAGTGTGAAGTTCACTAGACAGAGAACAACGTTTCTGAGTTTCTGTGTCCGAAAATTGTCAATACAAAATTGTTTTGAATACATTGAAAATTTACAAATTATAATTGTTTCATTATACATTCAAGCCGGATACCTGACGTAAACAGGGTGGTTCCGAATTAGTAGAACAAACGTGGAGTTGAATGAAATTTTAAACTTTCATGACGATTGTCCATAATATAAGATTTTTTTTTTTAAAAAAAAGGTGGGGGTTATGTCGTGCATCTTTTACAAGTCTGTATTACGTCCCACAATTCCTTCATCGAATTATTCGTCGACGTTCTCATATATGTGATGAACTGAAAGTGAAATTTGCGATTGTTGTTTGACAAATCTGATTTAATTTGTAGGGCTGCTGTCATCATTGTTAATGTTTTCTTCATGCATTGTTATCTCAATCCATTCCATTAGAATTGAAGAGTGAAAATGCCAAACATTTTAAGTGCCATTTTTTCAAAGTACTTTTGCCCACAAGCATGTCCCCATCCTTGTTGCAAGTGCCAAATCAAGAACGAAGAGGTGAAAATAATCACATTATGTTGGAAGTTATAGGTTATTTGAAGCTAAATCTATTGTCTTCTGCTTCTCCTGTAAAATTTCACATTTGGCACTTAGAACGTTTGGCATATACACTCTTTAATTCTTTCTAAATAATAACAGTTTTTGTGCAACACCTCCATATCCTTGAAATTAATAGATTCACCACATATGTACAGTCAACGACAAAAATTCTTTCCCTTCGGTAAAATTTCTTTAGCTTGTAAGTTCGGAATTAATGGACTGATTTGAGTATAGTTTTCTGTAATTTACAGGAAATTATATCCTCTTTAATTTACTGAAGACTGTACTTAAATCTGTCCGTCCATTCCAAAAGTTATTCGTAGAAGAAATTTTACCAAAGGGAAAGAACTTTTGTCACTGACTGTACCAGTATTCTGCCACAGTTGACTTCTCCGTGTTACCCTTATTACAATGTAGCTGATGTTCTGTGATTCTAGTTTCGACAGTTTTCTTCCTGTCATACCACGAAGTACAATTTCCCGCAATTACAGTTGATTTTGTATGCACCAGGAACTCCTTTGACAGGTCGAAATTTGCTTTTTGGTTTCACAGGTGGTCTATATTTGGTTCTACTTCCATATTTTTCTTTTTAGTACTCTCCCTACTCGGTTACTAACAGTGCTTTCTTTTCTTTCCTCATCGTTAGCCTCCTCATTGTCTTTCCGTAAACTTTTCTTTTTCTCATTAATTCGTTTTATTGTTGTTGTTTTCAATCTGTTGTTTGTCATACCTATTTCTGCGTAGAGCACTTCTAACACGTATCATTTCTTCTTCCAAAGGTTCCCTGTCGGAGATCTTGAAAACTCTATGAATCGGACCTTCGGGACATTTTTTTCTTATTCCTTATGGCCTAAATAAAATTTATAACGATGTTCCTAAAACATAAAACTGGCCTAAATAGATTCATCCGCATCATTTTATCGATACATGGTTTTTTCATTACATCATCCATATGGAAGCTTTCATCTGTTGCATCATCTTCATCTAATGCCTGTCTTCCTGGAACTTCTTCTAGTACATCCGTCAGAACTGCTTGAAGAATGTTTGTTGGGATCACACCAAACTGGGTCTCCACTTTCAGTCCAACCGTAGCCCCAGCCCTCCCAAGGAACTGGAGTCCAACCTCCTAATCCGAGTCTGATAATTTGCCCTCTTTATGTGTTCAACTAAATAAGTACTTGACAGTGAAAGCAAAGAGAAATCTATGTTTGCTTCAATTGAAAGGGTGAAAATCTTTTTCTCGACATTGTCCGTTCGCTGTGAACAATCAAAGTTTATCTACAGAAGAACATTTAGTTGATCCATAAAGAGCACATGTAAACTCTTCTAGAGGTGCAATTGATGTGCCATCCATAGTCCAAGATGTTCCAAGTTTTTGAAAAGCTGTGACATGGAACTCAAACTTCCGAGAGAGCAGCATTTCCAAGTGTTTCATCTTCCCTTTGAAGTCACTTGTCGAATCACAATTTATGAAAGTGTGAAGTCTTAGTAGCGCAGAACACTTCACAGGACCATGCACATCTGCAAATTTTGTAATGTACCGTAGTCTTTTATGTTTCCTGAACCTGTTTGAATGATCTAGCACTTTTGTGTATACATACATAGCTCTAAATTTGGAATTCCTACAATGATTTTCTGAACGAAATAATTCATTTTTATATTCAGTCGCAGAAATCCTTTCATTTGATACCCTTCACAGCGAAAATAATTTAGTTACCGTTACGCAATACAGAACCACCAAATGCTTGGTTTTCAACATTACACAGAGAACCTCTATTTCAATTATAAGATATGACATTACTTCAAGTACATCCATATAAAGATTTAAACTTTAATACACTAAAATATTCCAACTGACGATACCATTTTCTTTGTGTGTGTATATGGCCTACTTCGTAAACCTTCTCATTTTTCAGTTCACCCTTTTGCCTCCATTTTTGGCGGGGCGGGGGCGGTTATTATATAATTACCATATATTTGGCCTAATACAAGTAATACAGTGGCGATTTTGAAGTCTGCCAAGAGGTGACATTACTCAGACTTTTGTCAGGCTTACGTCACAAATGCCTGTCTATTAAGTGGAGTCCTTCTGCCGCATCCATTTTTTAAAAATAGTTTTCAAAATATTAAAAAATTTAAGAAAAAATGCACCAGCAGTCAGAAATCGCAATGAGATATAATGATCAGCGATGTTAGCAACTTTGAATAGCACGTTTTCAAAATTATGACGTCAATATTTAATTGAATAATTATTTCCCATCAATGGACAAGATCTCGACATCGCTGCCCATTGTATTTCATAGTAATGTGTAAGTGCATTAAAAAAAATGTTAAAATATCGGGGGCAAGCGCTAGGAGTTCCCTTATGGTAAATAAAATAACTTCACCTTGGACGAGATAATAAGAATAAAGTAACCATATTTGACCAAGATTTTAACTGTTCAAACCTGCCATAAAATGATAGGCCACTGTACAAACTACAATCTTAATATGTTCCTGCAGTATCCCCAACGTATTTCTCCTCCCCTCTTCCTGAAAAGGGATTCCCTATCATAGCTTGTTGCTTACTCAAGTTGTTTTTATTATTTCCCATCCATTCGTTGGGCTACAGAAGTCAGCTAACACGGAGATGACTGCCAAACCGAGATAAAAGAGTCGTGGTTGGGTAACAACAAGTTCAGCCCACGTGAAGTGTAAGTGACCGGCTGCTGGCTGTGGCCATGCAGTATGAAAACAAAAAAATTGTTTCAAGACAAGTCACACAATGTATATAACTTTTCTTGACAGATACGAGATTCCACCATGTGTACAATTCCTCATAAGACTTACAGCAGCTACTAAGTAGCACAATTTGATAAAATAACAGAATGTGTTTACACGAAATCCATAGACGATAGATGAAGACATATTTACAAGAAATAAAACTTTAATTTTTCGTTGTTTTCCTACAAAGATTATTATTTATCTAAAACAGAATGTTTCCCTACGTTAATAGTAGACGTTCGTTTTGATGCTTGCTGTGATATGTTGTTTGTATCAGATCACATGCTGATGTACTTATTGAAGGCAGTGAACACGAAGTAACAGATCAATCGCGAGGGGTTCTCTGAAAGAAGACGTTCTCTAAGAAAAATCATTGTTTTGCTGAAAACGATAAGTTTGTAATACTAATATTTTATTTCAATTTCACAGAACAATTAAATGAGACAGCAACTAGCAACACATTTGTCTGCTTTGGCGCTATAATGATATTTTTAGAAATAATAACATACTATGGCAACAATTTCTTATCCACAACAAAACACTTATGTTAAGTAAGCACGTCATTTGATTTGAACATATTTATGGTCTTTAGGCAACTTTGGGTCATACAGAAACACATTCCGATTGATTTTCAATCCACTGCTGGATGAAGACCTTCCACATAAATCTCGACCACAGCTGCTCTCCTCATCCACGTAAATCTTGAAACGACGCTTGATTTATCTACTCCCAGTGGCAGGCAGATCCAGACAGGGAGAGGGTGGCGCCGGCCCCCGTCTTGAAGGAAAAATATTTTCCTATGAAAACAATTTCAACAATTTAACTTGTAGAAATTTTCTCTTTGTTTGGTTTAAATAACAAAATTATACTTTTTTGCGAGAATCATCTTAGTGTCTAACAATATCGGAAAAAATATGATACATTTATATCTAACAAAAGACTCATTTACCGGAAAAATATTCCCGATCGGTTTCTCAGATCAATGCCCCCTGACGAAAATCCTGGCTCCACCCCTGTCTATTCATCTTGCATTTGGTCGTCTTATAGGTCGTTCCACTTCTATGGGCCCCATTTCCACTTTCATTTTCTTCCCACTCTTCTACCTTTGTTTGAGAGGGAATTCATCCGTTTTCACACCCCTCATAGTTATTCCTAGTATGCATATCTCTCTTCAAAAAATTTATTCAATCTGATTTCAGTCCTCGACTGCCAGGAATGATTGGGAAGAGGTCACTCACATTCTTATCTTTCTCGGGTTTAACATCCTCTACACATGCAACTGTATTTCGTGGACATATTAACATCAAAATTCCTTCTTTTTCACGTCTGGAATAATATATAACTATCGACATATGTATTAGTTCAAGAAGAAACCATCTTAGTTATTACTAACGAAAACCTTTCGTTGTGTTTTTTATTTAACAAACTTGAGTCGTTGGACGTCTCTAGCTTTTACTTCAAGCTTTACTCAACGCTTACGGTATTTTCCATCTTTGCCACACCAATTGGAAAATTGATGAAATTGAAGAATATAACATTAAACCTTATGTACAGAACAAGGACCTAGAGGTCAATAGAACCTTTTTCTAGAGAGCGCCTCAATAATGGGGTAGAAAACAAAGCCTAGAATCCAGTACTTCACAATTGAGCACCATTGGTTAAGGGAGGTTCATAGAATAAATGGTGGCTTCGTACGTAGTTCAGCAACAATTCTGATGCAAGTTAGAAGAAAGTGAAAAAGAACAAATATGCAAGCCCGATGACAACGTAGGAAATTGCTTGTAGTAAGAACAAACTACGAACAATTGATTTAGTCTCAATTTGCTTATTATGGGTATCGCAAAAAGATGAAGAAAATAATTAAAAATTCAAAAACAAATTAGTTTAAAATCCAAGAATAAAATAATCTGAAAATCCAAAAAAGAGAATAGTAAAAAAAAGGAGAAAATATTTTTAAATCCAAGAAGAAAACAGTTAAAAATCCAAGAAGAAAGTAGTTTAAAATTCAAAAACAAATTAGATAAAAATCCATGAAAGAAAATAGTAAACCTTCCTAAAGAAAAAAATGGTGAAAAATTCAAGAGGAAAACAGTAGAAAATCCACTGAAGAAATAGTAGAAAAATCCAAGAAGAAAATAGTAGAAGGTTTAAGAAGACAATAGTGAAAAATTCATTAAGAAAACAGTGAAAAATCCAAAAACCAAATAGGGAAAAATTCAAGAAGAGAACAGTGAAAAAATCCCCCAAAAAAAAAAAATAGTTAAAAATCCAAGAAGAAGATTGAAAAATGAATCCAGGAAGAAAACGGTAAAAAATTCAAGAAGAAAACAGTGAAACAATCCAAGAAAAAAAGAAATAGTTTAAAATCCAAGAAGGAATCGTTGAATGATATCTCAAATCAGTTTCTTGCTATTTGCTATTCTTGAAATGCTAGCATGTATTACACACTGCTGATAAATGAACTCTAAATCTGAAGTCAGTTTCTCTGTGTCCACTTTTGTTTAGGTTCTAGCGTGCGTTAGTGGCTGGGCGTATACAGTACAAAGTACCACCAGAAAAGGTTGTAGCCAAGTGCATATTTAGGGGTGGGTCCGGATCCCTCCCAAACTCAAGAGTTTTATGGAAAATTACTACAAACACAGACGTAATTATACACATTTAATATACGTTTCATGCCCAGACACTCCTTGGACCCCCCCCCCCCACCGGAAGCCTTTGGATCCCTCCTAAAACCAGATTCTGGATACGTACCTGGACTTGTAGCCTTACCAGAAATAAAACTGATAGGGTAAACCAAGGCTCTGAATCCAAAACTGAAGTCAAGTTTACCTTCATCGGGTTTGGTTAAGGAAACGTTTCAGACGGAAAAAATAAAATTAAAAGCTTTTTGGGGCCGGGAATCGCTAAAACTAGGGCAATTCCCCCTACTTTACTAGGTGTATGCATAAGTAGTTTCCGGTTTACCTAAGAGATGGCGCCAGCGAAAAGTACGCAGCGTATTCATTTGACACATACGTCATTTTGTTCGTCTGACATTAAACTACAAACACACACAAGTTGAGTCCGCCAAACACTAGCGTCTTTGTTTTATCGTTCAGTGATCATGTCGAAGTTTGTGCCTGAAAAAGAACAATAGCCGCACGCATTGCTTTTCTTATTTAATCAAAAGAAAAAAGCTGTTAAAAGTCATCGTGTGGTGGTAGAAACATATGGTGAACATGCTCCATCGATTAGAACATATGAGACATGGTTTCGACAATTTAAAAGTGGTGATTTCAATGTGAAAGACAGTGCGCGCTCTGGTAGACCATAAAAGTGCGAAAACGAGCAATTGCAGATGTTATTGGACGATGACCCAACTCAAACTCAACAGCAATTGGCAAAAGCATTAAATGTGTCACAAGAAACAATTAGCAGACGTTTACGAGCAATGAGGAAGATCAATAAACTGGGTAAATGGGTCCCACACGATTTGAATGAACGTCAAATGGAAAATCGCAAAGTCACTTGTGAAATGCTGCTTCAACGCCACGAAAGAAAATCCTTTTTGTATCGAATTGTGACGGGTGACGAAAAATGGATTTATTTTGAAAACCCGAAGCGAAAAAAATCGTGGCTTTCACCTGGCGAAGCCGGTCCTTCAACACCAAGGCCAAATCGCTTCGGCAAGAAGACCATTGGTGGGACCAGAGCGGTATTGTGTATTATGAACTCTTGAAGCCCGGCAAAACCGTTAATGCACAACGCTATCGCCAACAAATGTTTAATTTAAATCACGCATTGATCGAAAGACGACCGGAATGGGCCCGAAGACATGGCAAAGTGATTGTGTTACACGACAATGCGCCGTCTCACACAGCAAAACCAGTGAAAGACACCTTGAAATCGCTTGGATGGGACATCCTTCCGCACCCGCCGTACTCCCCAGACCTGGCGCCATCTGACTATCACCTCTTCGCATCAATGGGGCACGCGCTCGCAGAGCAGCACTTCAACAATTTCGAAGACGTTTAAAAATGGCTCGACGAATTGTTTGCCGCAAAAGACAAGCAGTTTTTCTGGCATGGTATGCATCAATTACCTGAAAGATGGGCGAAATGTATAGAAGCCGATGGCCAATATTTTGAATAAAACAAAATTAATTTCCCTTGAAAATTACGTGTTTTCTTTACCACAAAAACCGACAAATTTTTTTGCATACACCTGGTAGAATATAAAGCTTAAAAATGCCTGAATCTTTGTATGTTCTGAATACACACCCACACATTTGGACCAATACATATTAATTTTCGCATGGGTCCTTCATTTGATCAGAGGAGGATAGATTTCAGCTGTTTGGTTCCAAAATTTTTAGTTGCGGTGGGGGCGCTTTTGATACTCTCAAAATCATCCACTTCACATTAGCAACTATATCCTTTATTTTTATGAAACCAGCAGCATGCTTACGTTGTTTTGGTTGACTACACTGCAGGATGTGTTGGTTTATATATAATATTGATGGCCACATTTTGCGGAAAAATGGAAAACAATTAATTTTGGGGGGAAAACGGAAAACAATTTTTTTTTTCGGAAAACGAAAAACTATTTTTCCGGACGTGGCTTTCATCCCTAGTTTATAATTAAAAAAAAAAGGACTAGATGTAGAGCTATAGCTAACCAATCACAGCATTGTTGATCAAAGAAGAAGGGGATAAAGATGATTTCACATGGTCCCGCAGTATCGGGTGGGTTCAAGAGCTTGTAGTAGAAAAAAATATTTATTTTCACTGTCACAATAACTTTTTACTATGGATGGGAAAAACAGACCTCCTCGTTTCAAAAACCGAATACGTTCATTTAAGATGAAATTACACCAAAAAAGTATATATAATTTATATGTATATGCATTTTGAATTCGAATTTTTATTTATGTCCTTTACATATCTCAGGCTCAGGCCGGGATAAGGTGGTGGTGGAGAGAGTATTGGAAGGAAATCGGCCAGAACCTTGTTTTCTTTGTAGGTACCATCCCAACATTTGCCTGGTATGACTGAGAGAAACCTCAGCAAGTATATACGGCCGCTCGGATTTCGGCCTTTTGTTTCAAAGACCATTATTATCTGTGATCCCATGCTTGTTTTTCGAATTTTCAATAAAAAAGATTAAAACAGAACGATCTACAATCAGAAACTTAAGATATACGTAGTTCAGTTGGTAGAGCATTGACTTTGTATTCGGAAAGTACTGGGATCGCAACCAGCGGCCGCCTATCTTGATTAATGTTTTTACTATTTTCCTTGATCGTACGAAATATCTGGTTATATTATATCATATTTTCGTTTTAAGTTCTGTTTTCTTTAGGGTATCTCTTAAATCACTTAATGACAACACAACTCAGAATTACTCCTATAACGAATGTGATGTACAGTATTATAAAAGAAGAATCAATAAACAGGGAAGGATCTAGGACTTTCATGACGGAGGCACATGTCTGAAGAATAGACCAGCGATCTTTCCGATATATTCCTGCTGAACAATTTTTTTTTTTCAAGTATTAATTCATCATATTTTCCAACTTTTTGCTAAGTTTTATCATGAAATATGAATCCGGTGTCCTCAAAAGTTAAGATTTCTAGAGATTTGTCCGCAAACACTGTTGAAAAATTATTCAATAGCGCTATAAAAAATATTTCCTTGAGGAAGAAGCGCATGCCACAGCGCCCCATCTCTAGATCCGCCACTGTAAATAATTTTTTAGTATATATTTAGGACAGATTCAATGACAAGGTACTGACGTGTGTTTTGTAGAAAGCATGAATTCTTAGAATGCAGAGAGCTAACTAACCATACGAAAGGAAGCTGTTACCGGTACTTTTTAGTCGTAAGATTAAAAACACTTTAATAAATCAAGGTTGTTGAATTAAAATTAGAAATCAGTTTCTTTCTATCCGGTTTGGTTCGTGCTATTATCCGTCCATACTTTAGAATATACTGTTGATCTTATGGTAGTAACGATGCTGGTTTGAGCGATAAATAATAATAATAATAATAATAATAATAATAATAATAAACAAACGAAACAGGTCGCTGCAGCCGTTCTCTCACTTCGGGTTGCCATAGCTGAGCGGCAATGCTCCATTCGCTGTTAGTTTTCCTCCCTCTTCCCCCGTGATGAAACTATCGTTATATTAGATAATTAAATATGTGTAAATGAGGAAAGGATTTAGGGAATTAATTTTCGTAGCAATCTTAAATATAAAACCTTTACGTGGGATCATTAAAGAGAAATGACAGTAAAGGAATCCCGTGTGCGTTAGGGGGAAGCGCGATAAGTAAAACAGCAGCTGTTGTCCATAAGCTGCAATAGTATAGACCAAACCATGGATCAGTAATAGTTGAGGTGATAGGCTGCGTAGCAGACGAACAAATTGTAATTTAAAAGAGAATACGTAAATCTTTCAGGTGTGCTAGAATGAATGAATGGAAAACAAACTTTAAGAGTGAGAAGGTCGGCTTTTGCCTGATTTTGGTTTAAGCAGCTGTTGTTTTCTCGTGGAACTTTGAAACGGATTCAAGAGTAATCAACCAAAGAGAACGAAATTATACTTGAAATAAATGGAAAATTTATTTTGTTACTAATCCTATAAATAAATAATTATGATTAAAAAAATAAATAAGTTCACTGAATTTCCAGGAACCTCAAAGATATATATCATAGATAAGTTTAAAGAGACTGATTACACCTGGCGTATTCCAAGTCTTGTTGTAAATGCAGAGAAGGAGTAAAAAAAATGGAGGACAGATTGATAACCTTTTAGAACTACATGTTCAAGATAAATGGTTGTATCTGAATCGGAAATTTCCTTCCATAATTCTTCGAATACGTCTCTCATAACCCTTTGCTGGTTTCTGTTCCTGGGAAACAAAAGAAACAATTTCAATCTTCTGCGTATTTGTCTGCTAAGTTATCTGTTTCAATCTAATTCTCTTAAAATCAAGTAACGTCAGTGAACAAAGCTTCACAAAATGATTACCAAAATTTAACAAGTGAGGCCAGGGTTGCTAGATTTTGTAAATGATAAACCGGGACATTTCAGACATCCATATATAGATATATAGAAAATAACTTTATACCAAATATTACCTATAATGAAATCTATATCCTATGCTAGCCTATAATATTAACCATCACCTCCTGATATTGCTGGTGTTTTACATAATCATGGAACCCTAAAAGTATTTCATGGGACACTAGTTGTATCGCTATTATAGGAAAAATCTTATATTTTGAACATGACTTTCTACGTGTATGAGAATATCACAACCACTGTGAAAAAATAAATGAGCTATGCGCTTATTTCTCCAGGGGCGGAGCTCTTTTCTAAAGGGCAGATGGGGTTTTGTCGTTTCCCGAAGACACGTACAAAAACCAGAAGAGCTATAGAGATGAATCGAAAACCGTTGTGTAGCTCCTGAAGTGTAATTTTCTTTAATGTTTTGAGCTACCAACAGAGTATATGTGCGCAAAACATCAGGGCATCAAATCACATCTTTTTTTTCTACGGGGGTTCGAACCTGGTCCTTCGCCGAAAAAAAATTGCAGATTTCCGACTTAAAACATCTCAAATAAGTCCTCATGAAAAAGTCTGAAATTTGATGTCAAGGAATCTTTGTATCTGCCCAACTCAGACAGAATTGCAACTATTATGGGAAATGGTTTCTTTTGTGGAAGTGGATTTTTGTGTGTGTGTGTATGTAGTTTCATATTACTGCACTACTTAAAACGAGCGATTTTAACTCTCTGAACCAAACCATTTGAAAATAAAAGTTGCACTTGGAAACTTACCAAATTTTAGGCTTTTTCGTGTGAACACAGTTGAGATATTCAAGGCCGAAATCCGACATTTTTCGGCGAAGGGTTATTTTGAACCCCGTAGAAGATAAGATGTATGATTCAGCGCCACGATTTTTGTATGTAGACACTTTGTTAGTACGTCTAAACATTACAAAAAAATTGTAACTTTATATTCAACTTCTCCCTCAAAATTGATGTCTTTTTGAAGATACCGTATTTACATTTGCATGCTATGACCAAGAAAATCCGGTTGCACTAACCAAGCAGCTTCGAAATTAAAGTTTCGTGAAGACCCATCTAAGATATTATAAGCCCGAAATCCAGCATTCTCGGCAAAGGGCCATGTTTGAACCCCTGTAGAAGATGAGGGGTGTGTGATCCAACGTCATGATCGTTTGTATGCAGGCACTCAGCTAGTAGGCCTAAATATTATAGAAAATTGCAGTTTTTATGCAATTCGTTACTCATATTTCAGCCAAGGTTTGGAATAAATAATTTCATTTTCAGAAAATGTGCAATTAGATCTTGAAAGTGCACTTCAGGATGTACACAACGGTTCAAATACATCTCTCTAGCGGTATATATATTTTTTTAATGTTCAGGTTTCCGTACATAGCTGCGAACGTCAACCGCCATGTTGGAAATTCGCCGTCCCGGGGAACTAAGTGCCAATATTTTTTTTTCAATAGTTGTTCTGATATCCTAATTCATGGAGAATCCCACGTGTGAAATATTTTTATTCTAAAATAGTGATATAACTATTTTTTTAAAAAACTGAATGATTTGTCAGGGAATTACTATTATTCGATGTACATTTAACTATTCCTTGACTTGTTGACACGGACAGGCGACTTTATTCATCTGTCCATTGCGCATTCATGATGGAAAATGCACGTTAGCATTAGGCTCAGGAACACTAAAGATGAATTCACAGTCACAAAATACAAAAATCGGGACAAACATGCGTCCCGAAAGCATTTTTCGTGACAGTTAATTCTTTCACTGAAAACCGGGACGTCTGGCAACCCTAAGTGAGGCTGAATCCAGTCAGGGGACTGTGTGCATTATTCTACAGCCAGGCGTTGGAAAAACTGCGGCGAGACCTTTCCAAAGACACCTCAACCATCTTCCTAGCCCTAGTAGTTCCTGAGATGAAAATTTTCCTCTATCTCGGGACTCGCCCCTGCCATCTGGATGAATGATACGAGTTTGAACACGTCTCACCGAGACCTTTCTAACGACACCTCCACCACATTTCCAGCGTAAGTAGTTTCTAAGCTATAAATTGAATCCCTCTTCCCCTTCATCTCGAGATCCGTTGAAAGCTGTCGACAGACGAATGAACGGACAGAGCTTCACATTACAGGCTGTTGAAGACTTTACTTGATATAAACAACTTTCTCCTAGCATTGGAAACATTTTTAGTGCATCTTCAATCTACGTACAATTTATTTCTTATTTCTAACATCTCGTGCTATTTTACTTCGAAATATGTTGTTTTCATAATCTTTTTCATTTATAACGTCATGTAGCTAACTAAGTGACAAGGCCCTGCGACAGGACTCTCTACTTCTTTTCGTTGAGGTAACAAAGGCATATATCGGAAGCGTTCGATTTTAGTACTTGACTCTAGAGTACTTTTCTTTAGCCTACAAATAACACTTTCTCTAAAACTCAGGACGTATTCACGAGCAGAAGCACTATCACTCCAAATACATCCGCCTTGGGAGAGTAACATTCCTCACGTCATAACTGGGAGTAAGTAATTGTGTTACTATTTCTTGTGTTAAACGTGATGTGAATCCCGTATAATGGAAAAAAGAAACTAACCTGACTTTACCTAAGGTATGTCTGTTAATTTTTTTAACATGCTGAAAATAGGTATTAAAAAAGTCAACCCTGATTTTCTGACCTTTCTCCGTAAAATGCATGAAATGTTGAAAATGAAAACGGAAATAAGAGGTTTCATGAAAAGTGGAATAAAAACGTGGCGTGCTTGTAAAAAAAGCGCTGTCCGAGAATCGAATTCGGGCTCCCTGGATCACAACCCGACACGCTAGTCATTATACGAAACGCCACCGATTTCCTCAGCGCTTTGGAACTGGTAACAGTGATATGTGGGATTGCAGTGAACACGGGAAGGTGAGAAATGATACTTCCTTGAGTACGTCCACTTCAAATGACAAGTTAGGGCTGCTTTTCTTGCAAGCGTGCGTCGCTTGCTTTGTTCACAATTTGGGTGAGTAGCAAATTGAAACACGCGTTACATGTAGAAAACGCAATAAAACACGTGTTTCAATTGGCTAGCAAGCAGAGCAAGCAACACGCGCTTGCAAAAAAGCAGGGCTTATAAACATACTATGGGACGCTAGTTACACTGATGTAATACGTGTTGAGAATACAGGTAATGATAAAAGACCATGCGAAACCAACCGTTTTCGATTAGTCTTGAATAGAGTGATCTGGAGCAGATCAGAAAAAGGGACACCAAAACTTCTGCCTGGCCCAAGCATAGTTGATCTGGTCCGAAACTTGACCCGAATGATCCAACTGACCCAGTCTAGGAACTATAATGAACTGGAAATTTTCGGAGTCTTATTTTTCGTGCTCTGGGGGTAACACCTTCGGTCCCGGTCACCCCTGAAAGAAACACTATTCAAATTCAAGGAAATAATTAAAAACTCTACTTTCACCTTTGATTAACCGGGTCAAGAGAAGTCCCAAGCATAGACCCGTTGATCCAGAGACCAGACCCAAAACTTGATCTGACTGACCCAGTGACCCGTTTCAGCTCCGATCAGGAGACCCGTGTTCAATTCCCAGAAAGATAATATTTTTTAACTTAAAAAAAACTTTACTGCTAAAGTATTGCTCCCTTTTGCATTTCTTTTAACATTTTACAAGTTAGATTTCAATAGGTCAGGTTAGGTTAGGTTCAGTTAGAAAAGTCAGCTTACATATTTACATCTTTCTCTCTCTCTTAGTTTGAAATTCACTGACATAGGATACAAAATCAGATTAGATATCAAAGATTACGTTTAATAACGTTTCTCCAACCTTCTCTCTCCTTATATAATACGTAGTTTCAGACCCGTAACCAGAGAGCCAGGGGAGCTGAGCACCCTTTAACACAATCGTGAGCCACATCTAACCTCCTAGCACATTAGAAGTCGCACTTTCACTGTCAAAACGAAGAAATATTTAAGATTTTAAAAGTAACAGTCGTTTCATATTATAGTTTCTCTGTAACTTCCTCTTTTTTTTCTGTATTATGTCTAATCAGGAAAAATTAGCCACTTTTTTGTGAAATATTTGTGTATATAATTATCAGTATAAAAAACCCTTCGGGGTAAAGACAAGAGTGACGCAAGAATCTACTCACAAAAGAAGTTATATCCATTTTGAGAGTTACTTTCTTTGTGTCACTACGACGGAAGTGTTTCCTTTGTAATAAAATTAGGAGATTTAGTATCCTTCCGCCATAGTGACAAAAAGAAAGTAACTCGCAAAATGGATATCACTTCTTTTGTGAGTACACTGCAAAAAATAGCTGTGTTAGTTCAACACAATGCGGTATCCCAACGTGACTACCACTTTTGTGTGTTAAATCAACACAACACACGGTGTTGATTTCGGTACTGTAAAAAAGAAATACGGCTTCAGTGAGATTTGATCATGGGTTTCTCAGAAGTCGAGCGTCTTACCGACTTAGCTAAATCGTCAGACAGAAAATACACTACATGCAAACGATATTTACTGAACAACATTAGAATTAAACGACTACACTATAGATTTAAACAGTGTATGGGTTCAAATATGTGTTGCTGAAGCCCCAAAACTAACTAAGTTACTTGCACGACTTATCCCATGGTTTAATCACTTCCTATTTGTCAGTTGAGCAACAGAATTCCCATTCATTGAGAATATTCTATTTCTATGAAAGCAAACAAGATGGCGACAGGCAAACACTTCAGCAGCATTACTGCTTTCTTATCGTAACATGTCAAATGCTGCGCTTGCTTTCATAGAAATGGAACATATTCTCAATAAATTGTGATTGTGATCCCTAATTGACCAATGGAAAAGTGATTAAACCATGGCATAAGTCGTGAGAGTAACTTTGCTTGTGTCTGAGGTTCAGCAAGATTTTTTTGTCATCTATATTGTTTCAATCTAATACTTTTTCTATCTGACGATTTAGCGAAGTCGGTAAGACGCTTGGCTTCTAACTGAACAACCCATGTTCGAATCTACCTGCAGCCGTAACATTGTTTTTTCTTCCAGTACCGAAATCAACACCGTGTGTTGTGTTGATTCAACACACAAAAGCGGTAGTCACGTTGGGACACCGCATTGTGTTGAATTAACACAGCTATTTTTTACTGTGTAGAATTCTTGCGTCACTCTTGTCTTTGCTCCGAAAGGGTTTTTATACTGATATCTCTTATTTTGTAAGGCTGCCTTTTTTTTTTTTTTAAAGTGCATAGTCTTCATACAAAAGGTCGATTTTGGGGCCGTATCTCGAAAGCGGTAACTCTTATCAACAAAATAAGCTTCGATTTATCCCAACTTGTTCGATTTCGCAATTGACCCCCAAACCCCCGGTACCACCCACTTTGCCCTAAACGAAAAAGACAGATAGAATGACGGAGGCCCTTTTCTATCAGTTGTGAAAATTCTGTGATTGGGCTAAAAAGGCCATAACTCTCGAACCCCTTCACCGATTTTGACGTGTGATACACCGTTTGAAAGGTATTAAAGCGCAGATTACGATTCCGTAAGCTTCGATCGCCTATATGGTTTGTGGTAAGTGCTATCACCAGAAATGTGAAATTCTGATTTTCTTTTCAAACCACCCCAGGGAGCTCCTACCGATCCAATTGTTTTTTTTCTTCTTCTGTGTATTAGTATGGCAAAGGGCTGTCAAATGCAACTTCAAGCATCAAAATCGGGCTTATAGTTTGCGAGATCCGAAATTAGCTGTATATATGTGGGTGTCGCTAAGAGACTCGTTGCTTAGCGTCACTCGAAGAATTACCGTTCTTCGTGAATTGAATTTATTTTAAGGCCTTTAGGCAACTACGGTTCAGGCCGTATGGATGATGATGGGGTGAATTGGTGGAATGAATAACGTGGGAGGAAACGGGAGTACCCCGAGAAAACACACGCACACACCACAAAGCCCACATTACCGTTCTTCGTGATAAAAACATATTTGAATATAAAAACTAATAAAAACCTCTTTGAGTTTATAATTCCATGTGTCAGTGTTAGTTACAGATTAGTTATTCCAATATGCTAGAAAGTATGTTGGCTTGTAAAATTTAACCTGGCAACATTGATATACAAAGAACATTTTACATCGCGTTTTGTATTTGGAAATGAAGGGTAAGATAAACTAATCGATAAGTATAAATGTAGTTATCTTCTTAACAAGTGTCTTGTGTGCGCGAATGTAAACAACTATCTTCGCTTCTTGATAAGTACATTCTTTGAACAGATAAGCCTTAAAAATCTTCCTGGATTCTTCCATTAACAATACAACACTTTCAATCAGCATAGAAACTACCTTAGCTAATTCCTAGAATTTCAATTTCATCGTTATTGTAGTTGGAAATTCTTGTAATAAAATTAGTATGTTAATAAAGAAGATGGGAAGGAATATTCAGTTCCTAAAAAAAATAGTCCTTGATAACGCTATCGTACTAATTAAGCCAGCCTCTGAATTCGCAAACACTAAAGCATTACAATCTAGTACTTTACATATTACCAGGCCTGTAGCCAGCGCAGGGATTTCTCTAGACCCCCCCCCCCCAGCCCAAGAAAAACTGAACATTGGCCTATAATGTGGAGAGTCGACAAACCATTTTCGACTAAGCAATTATACTGGTAGGAGAAAGAGAACAACAATAAGTAGAGATCGGTGGAATACCGTCTAGGTTCTTTATTCAAATGACACTAAATGTAATGAAAATTCTAGAGTCCCACAATCTAGCTAAAAAAAAAAAAAAAAAAAAAAAAAAACACACTAAAGAATTGACATCATAATTATAACATAAACAGATACAGTAAACCTGACACGAGCGAGTGCTTAATTGCAGAGAATGTTCCCCAAGAGGCGAGTCTATAAGTTCTGTACTGTTTGAATGACTGATGGCTTGACTTATTGAATTTGGCGGAAACCATTGCATACTGTGAAAGGTGATCTACGAATGGCTGCACCAACGCAGACTCAGTAACGACGACGTCGATTTCTGTATTTTTTACAGTGTTGGGTAAGGCATGGAGCCCGAGCCTTCCATTCACACCTGGTAACAGATTCTCCAATTTGAGGATGTCAACCATAGATCTGCTGTCTTATTGACGAATGTAGTGTGTATCAACCACCAATGTAGGTATCTCGTATGTATACACGAGTTCTCTGAGGCTGTCAGTTTACCGTGCTTGCTCACTATCTACGAAATTTAAAATATCTTTTCGTACTTCATGTGTATTATGTGTATACCTTCTGCCAAATATAAGTTTACTATAGTGAATGTAGTATGTAAAAGAAGGAATGTAAAAACTTCGTCCATAAGATGCGACAGGAGAACAGATCCAGGGCTGTGTTCATGGAAGAGATGTAATGAAACTTTTATATTTTAGTAAGCACTTGAAAAACATTTTTTTTTTCTCAATGATTTCAATTGTGAATTGTTTCTTTCTGGCGGAAAATGGATTTGTTTATTTATTTATAACATAAACAGGCTGAACTATAGCAGGGACGTAACTAGGGGGAAACAGACGGGCCATATGCCCCGGGCGCAGGATTCAGGGGGAGCTAAACTAAGTAAGATTTTTTTATTATAGATTTTCAGCTCAGAAACGAAAATCAATATAAATGGAGCTAAATGCATAATGTGTGAAGTGAATGCGTTATTATAGGACGCACAGAAATACGTGGAAGAACTATTACCATAGTTACTCGAAACCAGATGCTTACTTCGGAGCTCATCAAATCTTTGTCTCTGAGAATAAGTTTTACTTCCAGTTTCATATAAGGATCCACCATTGATACTTTCTAAGGGAGCTGGTATTTCCACAACAATAAAATCCTTCTGAAGGAAGAAAAGTATTTTAGGATATATGCATTTTTCTTTCCTTCTACTATACTGGATACTCCTCACGCTAGAGTTTTTGCAAGGATGTAGATAGCTCGTCCACCACACATATTAGTAACTTCAGATTAGGCATAGTTTCAGGTGTTTTTCATGTTAATACTTAAGCACAGGGGCTGCATAGAGAACACCTCTAATTGTGGATGCCCTCTGTACTCACTGTTCAAAGCTTACGTACACTTACTAATTGAAGCGTTCCACCGAACAACGCTGCATGACACATTTCAGTGGTTTCGAGAAAAACGCATTTTCCCGCGCAGAGCAAACATTTTTTTTTCTTACGGAAAGAGACAAGTTTGCTAGCACACGACTGCCAAATTTTTAAGCAATGGAGCAACGATTCTTTCAGTATATGTCACTCGCCTTTAGGTTCGGCGCTCTCTTGGCTGGCGCTCCCCTGGCCGTCGCTCTTGTGTCGGTACAGATTAAAGATGGCAATGGAAGACCATGCCGCAAAACTTGAGAGTTACGGGTAGGTTAGGTTTAAAGGAGCTAAAGATGACTATGCCCCCCGAACTCGAGAATTTAGGTATGTGTTAGGTTAAGGATGCTTACAATGAGAGGATCTCAACGTCACTGAGCGCGAAGATTATAGTATTTCTATTTGCTGTTGCGTTGTTGTGCACTTAGGGTCCTCGGAATTTCAATTTCAACTAAAAGTGACTATACTGGAAATATTTAACTTTAATTTGAATATCTTCGAAACAATTAAACTAATCAAAACTAAACCTTAAAAAACGTAATACTAAAGGCAGTATTGAAAACCGTAATCAGCATTGACCCCTATCCACCCAGTGTTGCCAATTCAGCATACAAGTTAAACATTTTAAGTGGCATTATAGCTTCAAACTGCAGTGTTAAGTCCATTGAACTGAACTGAATTGATTTGTATTTATGGCCTTTAGGCATCTGAGGTTCAGACTGGGATAGGGGAGGGGAAAGGATCCAGGAAGGTGTCGGCCAGGGCCTATGTTGAATGTGCCATCCCGGCATTTGCCTGGTGTGACTGAGGAAAAACCCTTGAAAAACCTCAGTCAGAATGGTAGGTCGCTGGGAACGAACCCAGGACCTCCCGAATACTTCGCTGTTAAGTCCACAACAAGACAAAACGAATCGAATGACTATCATCTTCGGTCTCAGTGACGTCGAAATACTTATTTCGCAAGGTTTGATCTAAATCCAGCTCTCATGGTTGTGATTCTCTCCTTGTTAGACTTAAGAAATAAAAGAGTAATAATTTCCAACATTTATTATTACACCCCGTTAGGTATGTTAACAATTTCAGTTTTCCTCACTTGGCGCCAAAACGGTTGCCCCAAAACGTAGACGACGCCTAAATTGTGGCACCCAAACGGCGGTGCCGAAACGTAGCGGACCCCTTGTTTCGAGATTCGCAGCGGTTTGAAATAAGGTGATGCCTTGTCACCACACCTCTTTAACTTTGCATTAGAATATGCAATTTTATAAATAAAACAAGACAAAATGGGACTGACAGTGAATAGCTTGAACCAACTGTTCGTTTATGCGGATGAAGTAGATTTTATAGTGGACGATATAGATGCACTACATAGCACCGATGTCTAAAATGAGAAAGGCCAACATTAAATAAGTTGTTATACGATTTCGAACTCACTAGTTCAGAAGGTTGATACCATAAGAGATTTACTAGAAAACTCATAGGTTTGATTTCTAGACAATAGTTTATTTGTAAAGAAGCACTAGCACTTACATTCATCTATAAAAAAATGTTAGTTAGATATAAGGGCTCATTTTCAAGCCCGCTTGCGTTGCTTGCGATTAGGGTGAGTAGCCAATTGAAACACGTGGTGTTTCGTGGTGTAGTTTTATTACGTGTTGTAACACGTGTTTCGATTCGCTACTCGCCCAAATCGCACGCAAATCAAGCAACGCAAGCTTTCATGAAATCCAGCCCTAAGTTAGAATTTGCTTGCGTAGTTTAGAGCAGCATCACAGCAACACTCACTAAGAACCTAGAGTCAGTTCAAAGATATTTTATTAGGATACTTTGCTTCGAATTAGGGCTATCTTATTATAAACACAGTTATAACTACTGGCTTAAATACTTTAATCTAGATACCCTTTATACAAGAAGAAAAAATAATAATAATGTGTTCATCGCGAAGATATTGGAGAATGTTTTCATTCTGTGAGTATTTTTAAAAGTTATGACCATTGAGTTAGAAATATAAATAGAGGGAACCTTAGGCAGTTTTGTTGGAGAGGGGAATGAAGCCAAGAGACGGAAGGGACGAGGCATTTCGTCCATCTTGTGTGGCCCCATATTCAAAGACCCTCTTTTCCGAGTATTGCCTCTCTCAGGTGCACTCATCCTCTATCGAAAAAGGCAATCCTCACAGTACTCGGTATAGAGGGACTCTAATGGGGGCCACACAAGATGGCTGCCGATGAACAGAATTTGGCTTCATGTGACGTCATGTATGTTCTCTCTATTTTCTTCCTAACTCTCTGGTTATGACGCTACATAGTTCATTGACTGCTGTGTTTTTTAATCATATACAATTTTATTATTATACCTTTTCATTTTTTTGTTTTAAACATTACAACAAATTTTAAATCGCAAAATCAAAAACTAATGTATATCTCTATTATGGCAAATCCGTCTTACTAATTTTTCTCTGATTTAGTTAAACCAACGCAATTTATATGGTATATGTAAGCAGTTGTCTTGAGCCCTATAATAGGTGTATATTTTTATCTGACTTGTACTTTATGTATATTCTTTTATATTGTTTTATATGACACATTGTGGGTTTTTTAAGTCAATGGTCTATTGTACTGACCGAATTGGTGCATCTCGCGTAAAAGCTTTCCAGCTGAAGAGTAAGCTATTTTTTTTCTCTAAATGGCATAGTGTTCTGTACTCAATTTGTAAAGGTGATATTTTCTTGATTATTATTTATGATTAGGAAGGCTTTCCTAACATGTGGTATATGCGACAAAGTGTTGTGTCTTTGCTACAAGCTGTTCATAGCACTATAATAAATTATTATTATTATTATTTCAGAATATGTAATAAGTGCTCCGCATCCAGTAGAAATTTCGAAAGGGTGCTCAACTGATCATAATTTATAATATGCAGATCCAGATTCAAAGGTGTATCCACTATTACCATGTTTGTTCTGCTCACGAAGGATTCTTTTGTCATGATGGGAATTATATTTGCGTACACGCATAAATAATAAATGATTTGTCAGCGTCTTTACTGCTTTTCTTGTTGATATCAGATGCCAAATTCCGACATCACATCGTGTTATATAACGGATATTCGTGTTATATCATTTTACGTTGAGATAAAACTGTACTGTTGCCCACAAGATGAGACTGAGGTTGTCTTGTTTTGAACAAGTCGTGTCCAAAATGTGTTTCGTCCCGAAAAGACGGAATAAAAAAACAATACGCCTTTTCATCATTTCACACAATTCTCCCAAATAAGTTAGGTTAGATTTTTTCGTTATATGCAATGCAAATATCCTGAAAAGAGCATTATCAGACATTATCCACTGTCTCTGCTGATTCACTCCCTGTACTGACGTTGGTTCTGTATACAAGACCAGTATCGGTACCGAGACGGACCTCCGATTACACGTCCACATTTTCTATTATATTTGTGACATACAATGTCATAAAATAAGAAATTACACTTCTTATACTATTCATAGTATCAAAAACTCGTTCTGCCACCTGACGGTTCGTGTCGACTTGTATTGTAAAACATTTCATGGTGCAATGTTGTGTAAGAGGTCCTTACATTGTTATTTAATTCAATTCAAGACGTAATAAGAAACTACTTATATGTACTGTAGTGAATCAAGGAAGTACTTATATCAAAGAAGTACATGTGTTACGACTACGATGGGAAAATTACTCATTTCAGAAAATTACTTTGTATTATTCGATGCAGCTCTTCATTCTGGTCTTAAAACGAATAACACCTTTTTTGAAAATAAAAAATGGACATGTGAGGTTTTGCTTGTTTGCTCTACATATAAGTAGTTTCTTGATATGACTTGAATTGAATTAAATAACAATGTAAGAAGAACCCCTTACACAGCATTCCATTTTAAATTCTGGTATCAGATCTCAGAGTAGCATACGGTCGAGAAATAGCGTGGCCAGGCCAGTTTTATGGAGTATGAAAAAGTGGAGGCGATTCTGGTGGCTGCAGGAACAACTTTGACGAGAAGGCTTCTACTGTTTCTCGAGTGTTCCGATGATTGGTTAGGGTTTCAGGTCTTCCGCGAAACCAAAATCATTGGTTCCAAAGCTACGGTCGCGGACTTCCAATAGGATGTACGGAGGTACACAGTTTCGAGTTTTGCTGCCATCCATCTTGACCTGAGGCCATGAATCTAAACACTGGATACGGATCTAATTCAAGCGACCCGAAATTGAAGCCAGCACAAGCCATGAGTACCTGGCAGGTGTAACTGATTAAAAAAACAACTGAACATCACGTTCCTACTCCGTACAATACCATATTTAAAATATTCCAATCTTCCTCCTCTCTTCCTTAGCTACGATCTTCCTCCATTCTTTGCTTCCACACACCTAGGCATAGGCCAACCAAAAAGACTCAAGTAAATCCCTATTCACCAGGCAAGATTAATCGAAAACCGGCGTCAAGTTGACCCAGCTTAATTGTATTGGGCCAGTCAATTCGTCTACCGTATTTACATCCATGGACTTCATCAGTTTTATCCAATGAGCTCTAACTTATCATACTGGACTGCTCGACTGCATTACGTATCAAGCATAAGGTGACCAGACGTCCTGTATTAACCGGGACAGTACCTTTTTTAAGCCTCTCTCCTGACTTTTTTTCATAGGTAAAACGGGACGCCCAAATGTCCCTTTTTGACAGTTGTGTGAATTAGAGTATCATGTTTGAATTTGTTGATGTCAACATCACTGAAATATCTTACTTATCGGCACAGAATTACCGCAAAATACACCTTTATCTCTGCAACTCAAAACCTCACTTTGGTGGAGACTTTCAGGTCAGGTTTCGCAATTCTATTGTTTATCTAGTCTCCACTCTGGGCAGAGATAAGAAATATTCGTTTACGCACCGGACAATGTAACCTCAGAAATACTGCAAAAAAGAAAGTCAAATCATCTCCTAGCGAGTGTTGGGTAGAAATTATTTCGCATCTTGAAGTCAACAACGTACCATATTCCAATTTTCTTAAGATATTAGATCTTCTTCTTTGTTTGCCTGGTACAACTGCCCCACACTGAACGAGTGTTTTCGTACATGAATGGATTATGGACAAGTGAAATAAAAACGCTCTTTCAGTACAAACTTTGAAAGCCATGGTGGTTAATAGGGTTAACTTCAGTCACACCTGTGCAGTTTTGTACAAAATGCTGTGTGAAAAGGATGTGTTGAAGAAAATACATTAATTGACAAAATATGAATAAAAGCGGATGTGAAGAATGTATTATGTGTTAACATGCAGTACATGCTATTATTAGTAAGTACACATACCTTACTATCCATTGCTACTAATTTATTAGTTTTAAAACATCAGTATTAAAGATCTAACATTACAGTGTATTCATTTTGTCATTTTTTGTCCCGTTTTTTCGTTAGGGAAGTTAGATCATTGTCCCATTTTGCTGCTTTAAAAATCTGGTCACTTTAATGAAGCACATATCTAAAGCTCTTGCTTGACACCAGAAGAAATTCTTGATCTCGTTTTTCACCTTGCAGTTTTAGTCGAAAATGGACCAAACTTTCAGTGCTCAGTTTCTTACGCTTGTTATCGCTGCTCTTTGATTTACACATTAATGCTTCTAAACAATGTGATTATTAATGTGTGTTATTATATGCACCGTAACTCAAGAACTATGACATAAACACGAGCCGCACAGCAACCACAAGCATAAAAAAACTAAGCTAGAACTGAAAGATTGGTCCATTTTTTGATCAAACCAAAAATGGACGAATGAGGTTAAATATGTCTGCTCTGGCGCTATGGTTAGATTTTAATCCAGCACTCCAATATCGTTACGTACAGCTCAATGTTTTCACCTAGTTAATACCAAGATGACACCTAAATTAATGCCCATCTTTCCTCTTTGTCTTAGCATTTATGATTTATCGTCTTTACTACTTTCCGTCTTCTTCCTTTTCTTCTCTTCCCTTCAACTATCCTTCAATTGCATCTCTTACAAGTACATAAACTCTGAGTATACAATGTCCTAACCATTTTCTTTTATCTTCTATATTGTCGCCTACTTCTTCGGCATTTCCTCACTATATATCTTCCGTGTGCAGCTTAATTTTTCATTCTTCTTCATGCCCACATATCGATGGCTTCCAATGTTCTTTCATCACTTTTCCTTAACACAGTCTTCATCAGTCCATAAAAAAAGGTGGTTCTCCTTAGTGAAAGCCTGTTTCACCACTGCTATTCTTGCTTCTACTTCTTTTTCATACCAATATCTTAATACATTCTAACACTCTCTATCAACAAGACTCGTCGGGCCGGCGCAGGACCAAAGGTGGTCGAAAACAATACAATACTGGGTATACAATGACAATTCGTGTGAATACAATAATTAAATAGTTAACTAGAATAGGAATGAACTATTACCTGAATCAGTACATTCTAGTTACAAAGGCAACATGGAATATGAATTACGAAGACACGGAACAACATAGCGTAAAAAAAAAAAAAAACTTTTAGAATTTCATTTTATGGGGTGAAGTTTTGTAACAGCTGAATTTTGTCCGTACTGAGACGAGTGCAAACTTTAAAAATCTACTAACACCCATGCCCCAAATGGGATTCGAACCCAAAAATCTCTTGGGCGTTAGTCTGACTCGGCAGGCAGAGCCGGATTAAAGGGAGGGCTAAAGGGGTTGAGGCCCAGGGCCCCAGCCGAAGGCAAATCAGTTAACTTTACGACTACAGGGAATAGGTAATAGGGCCCCTAACAAAAATTTTATATACACCAGGGGGGGTGAATATTGCCCCCCCCCCTCCTCTTCAATAGCTTAATCCAGCACTGGCGACAGACATCACGATCAACGAGGCTAGGAACTTGCAAGTTTCATAATTCTACAACAACTGTTTTTATGCCAGGGAAAAAAACGCATCGATAGGTTCATGTATTTCACACTGAAAGCTATTGTGGACCATCGGGGCATCGCGAATCACACTTTTAGAAATACTGATTTATGGGAAGTTCTAATGCTGAAATAGTACATAGAACAATGGCGCTTTCTTCTCTTTTTAACAGTGTTCGCCAAGGGACAACTTCATTTAAACATTTATTCAACTAAGAGGCGTTAGTAGTCCCCTTCCCCTTGTCTAGATATTTAAAAGACCGGGGAAATAAGATTAACTTGTCAAATGTTATAAAGCGACTCCAACAGTACTTATGAATATGTATCAGTTTATCCCATAAGTAACGTCGTATTTTTGCACCGTGAGGAAAAAAAACGATAATTTACCTGGAACACTACCGTTAGTCAGGAAAATAGTCACCATCGGACTCCACAACACTCTGACACCTGTCAACCGGTTGTTGAATCTCCTGCTGAAAGAAGTAACCGGTTTTGGAGGCAAAGAACTGGGTCACTGTTCGTCACACGTCATCCTCATTATGCAGTGTTTTCCCGGAAAGGTGGTTTTACAGGCTGCGAAAAAGACAGTAGTCTGTTAGTGCAAGATCTGGTGAAAACGCCCGGTGGGAAAGTTTCTCCCAGCCACATTCCCCGATCTTAGAAGTTAGAACATTTCGTTCTTGCCGTGTGTGGGCGCGCGTTATCACAGTGCATGAGCACACCCTTGCAATTAACCAGAGCAAGACGTTTCTTCAACAATGCAGTCCGTAGGCGTTCAAGCTACTGACACTAAACATCAGCATTGATGGTCTGGTTACGTGGCAAGAGCTCAAAATGGATTATCCCACGGATATTCCCCCAAACACTCAACATCACTATTAAGGGTTGAGATCCGTTTTGGCACCGTTCCTGCGCCCCAATTTAGGTACCCACTGCCGTTTGCGTGTAATGTTATGGTAGAGGATCCATTTTCATCCCTTCTCACCATTCTGTCCAGAAATGGTTCACGCCTGTAACGGGTGAGCAGGGAACTGCAGATGTCAAATAGATGGTGCTTCTGTTGAGGCGTTAACGCATGGGGTACCCGTTTTCCGAGTTTCGACACGTACCCAAGGTTCTGCAAATGACGATGAACGGTCGAATGGGGACATGGAATTGGATCTCCATCGCTGCTCGCAGGGCATCGTTGTCCAGCGGCACAGGTCTCCCTTATCGTGGCTTATCGGTGACGCTGGTGTCCACACACCGAAACCTCTGGAACCACCTCTGGCACTTTCACACATCCACATCACCCTGACCATATATGGCATTGATATTTCATGCCGTTGCGCTGGCTGGATGTCCCTAGTGAAATTAATATAGCATGACGTGACGTATGAGGTCCTCCGGTACTGGCATGATCAAAACGTGGAGTAGACCGTTCTCCTTCAACACACTGCTGCACAATCAAGTGTTCCATATGATTCAGCTATAGCACGTGCCGTCTAGTTCACTATTCAGTCGTCAGATGGCGTCATTGAAGCGTTTGTCGCGAATATGACCTTACTTATGGGATAACCCGGTATCAAATGAAGTTTGTGGGGTTTTTCGAATTGTTTATTTTAACTTCAATTTTCTCATCTAAAATAAAAATCTTCAAATCGTTGATCAATTCATTTGTATTGCAGCCGATTTACGAAATTTCAATCTTGTTTGCCGTTAGTCAAGGATTTTTAAAAATCTCTAAAATAGGGGTATGAGAGTAGTAAGAGCCCCTTCAGACGAGGCCACTAGTTAGTGCTGTTACCGCACATGAAATTCATTTTACCTTATCTTACAAGGACGCTAACAGCGCTTCGAACGGACATTGGTGGCGCTTGGAACGGACGTCGGTAGCGCTGCGGAATATCTACCGACAAATTATTAAGCAGCGCTGCTAGTGGCTTCGTCTCAAAGGAGCCTCTGCAATGCCTCAAATGCTCGTCTGCAAAGCTGCTACAGCGCGTTCGTGGCTTTGACATAGTCCTAATTCATTTTTATTACTCACCAACGGTAACTTATTTTAGCAGCGCTGCTATTGGGCTCGTCTGAACGGGCTCTAAGAACTCTTAAATAATAATGGAACATAATAGTATACACATTCAATTAAAACATGAAAAAAAATATTGGATACAAATAGTGATGTCCTATGGTTAACCCGTTTCGCAAACTTTTCTAAAGAATAATCCATCAAATCTAAAAAAAGTGCTGCTGCTATTCTTGTTAATAGCAATGTTGTTAGGAATTTAGAATTTGAATGTAGTTTTAAGGCCTTTAGGCAACTTTGGCTCAGACCGGATGGATGACGATGGGATGAATTGGTGGAATGAAGAGAGTGGGAGGAAAAGGGAGAACCCCGAGAAAACCCACGCACACGGTTTGTGCACCACATGGCATGAGCAGGATCGATCCTCCGACTCCTAGCACCAGGGGTGAGCGCTCTACCAATTGAGCCACCGCCGCCCGTTAGGAACTTAAATCAATGTCCTTTAGGCAACTTGGCTCAGGCTCGGTAGGGTAGGGGAAAGGCTGCAGGAAGGATTCGACCAGACAGTCAGTTGGATGTACGTACCATTCTCGAATTTGCAGCAAGATTTCCGAGAACACCAAATAAGAAAAAAAACTATCCTGGAATATGCTGCAAGCTTACTTTCTAATAGTGTATTTTTTATTGTAGAAAATGTTAAAAATCTACGTCATACATAGCCTATTTTAAATTCTGACTATCGGCTATGAGTTTAATGGCGGCGATGAACAATCCGTTGCTGAATAGGAAGTGACAAAGTTTTCAGACTCGAAATCTCAATAAAGTTGATTTCTTTCAAGGAAAAAAAAGGATGAAACCGTTTTAGTTTTCAAATTTTCTCTTTTTGATCGATTTGAAGTTGAAAGTCGAGAAATTCTTACCGAGCGGCCGTAGCTCAGTTGGTAGAGTGTTGGCTTGACATTTCAGGAGGTCCTGGGTTCCATATCAGCGGACGAACAGGTTTCACCAGGGTTCTTGCTGTCACACCGGGCAAATAACTTAATGGTACCTTCAATTTAGGCCCTGGGCCGCATCCTTTCCCCTACCCGATCACGGCCTGAGCCATAGATGAATAAATCATCATTATCAGTATTCTACCGAAAAAGACAGGTCCTTCAAGCCAAGCTAAGCCTTCTCCATTCATACCGATCTTGCGCTTTCCTTTTCATCTTAACATACGATATATCTTCCTTAATTGTCAAGGAGTTAGTAGAGTCCACGTTTCTTGCTTCATACACCACAATACTCCATACAGAACAATTAATCTCAGATATAAATAATGTCAAAATTAAAACAAAATCAACCAATTCTTTTCAAGTAAGCTATCAAGCAAGCAAGAAATTATCAGACACAGAGAGAGCGGGGAGGAAGAGAGGAATGGAGGGAGGGAAAGAGAGTGAGAGAGAAGTTTAATATAATGTAGAAGTTTGGCTACACAAACTGGCCATATCAGGAAAAAATGATTATCAATTGGCTGTATATCTTCAAAGGTCCTAAAGAAATCGTTAAGATAACATCCAGGCTACAACGAATGAAATTTCCAGAAATTTCCTAACAAGCTGTCTTTGTAATCAATATCCTAAAAATACTATGAGTATTTGTTTCTAAAATGCTGTTATGGATGCTGTGACCTTTAACTTCCCTTTCCACCCTCCACAATCATTGAAGAAACGTTCTTATTCTTGTTTGTTTGTTAAAAAGGATGGACAGAAGGACTTAAAATATTTAAAAAGAACATGTCCTTCTTAGGAAGAACTTGAAATATAATTATAGTATTGATCACTGAAGCCAGTGGCGGAGATGCGTACCCAATTGCGGGGGACGCCAGGGATTTGAGAGTTCTAATAAGTAATGGCTCGTGGAGAACATTTGAGTTCAAACAAACCCCATAGCCACAGGCAATCAGGCCGAAAAAGGAATTTGAGCTCTTTTTGTTATTCCAGCCAATTTTATTGCAGTTTCAGTCCTTCACTGATTTGAAATCACCTTAATGCACGTCAATTGTCCATTAGTGTACTCAATTTTATATTGTATGGGGGCAGTAGCCCGCAGCATCCACTTGTGATAC
>JAGDQP010002203.1:33996-75300 GCA_022664845.1 Lepisma saccharinum
GGCTACCAGGAGGTGGTTACTCGGGGCGCAATGCATAGGCTTAAGTTCCATGTTGAAAGAAGGGGATTTGGGTGGCAAAACTTCAGTGATCAGCAGGCTGGGGGTGAAAGGAAGCCTAACTCTTCCACCGAAACTACACGTCTTATTTGTGTTAGAATACTGAAGGAAATTGTTCAATTCTGATGTCACATTTTTTAATGGTGTTACTTGTTAAAATTTATCGGTTCGCTGATACTTAAACACGCGCAAGATTTACCTTAGCTTTACATTACCATCGTTATTATGACATTAAATAACAAAATTTCTAATGTCATGACAAAAAAATATGATATAATAACAATTACTCACCTGTAGCAGACAGACTTCCGACAGTCGCTGCCGCGGCGGCATTTTGAACAATCACGGAAGCGCCCGCAGCTCCCAGCTGTCCAGGAGTTACCACTACGCTTGGCACTAGCACCTGTTGCGAGTCGTTCATCGGGTCAAAGGTCACCTCGCCACCACCGTCACGAATAAAGTGCTCCGACTGGAAGTCGAACCATGCACCACGACGCGCGATCGGTCCGTCCACATCGCCTGCGCGGCTGACATCTAGTGGGATTTCCGTGTAACTTTCATCAGTCACTACAGAGAGGTAGGTAGCATGCGCAAACGCACGTGACGTCAGGATAAGATTATTTCAATTTTATAGATGTCGCCAGGGGATGGGTTATTATTATTTGAGAACTTGTTTAGACTTATTTCTAAGAAAAAATATAATAGTTATGTTTATGTGGGGAAATCCGAGCTGTACAGGAAAGAGACAAAATGTCGTTATGCAAAGAGAAGAGACCTATGCCTCAGGACGGGATGGGGTAGAGGAAATGATGCGGGAAGGAGTCAACCATAGCCTAACTTAGGAGAAACCATCACGACATTTGCCTGGTGTGAGGAAAAAACTTGAATAAAACTAACAGGATGGTCGTTCGCTGGTATCGAAACAAGAACCTTTCAAAGGTAAAAACGTAACAAATCAATAAAAATATTGAAATCTTGAAAAACGACCTATCTTAATACTTATTAGCATTTATGAAATGAACTTTTTCAGATTTTGAAGCTTTTTTTTTTTTTTTTTTACCGAGATATTTGAATGTCCATTCATTAAGACGTCTTAGCTTAGCCCTTCAAGTTTCTCATCAATCACAAACATCTTCAAATTATGGATTAATTCATTTGATAGATATTCTCAATTAATACCTAGTCCTATTTCTGAAATCTTATTTTTGATTGTCATTTGTTCATTGATTTTAAATGGCGGCATGATTACCAAAGCCCTTTTAAACGAATCTGAATTTGAAATTTTTAAAGGTGTTTAGGGAACTTTGGCTAGGGTTAAATTTATTTATTTATTATTAAGTCTCAGATACAGCTTGAGTTGCCATTTTAGACAGAAACAAAATAACAATGCAACAAACTAAATAACTTCACTACAAACTAAATAACTTTACTACAAACTAAATAACATGAAATTAAATTTTAAACAACACATAACACAGCAATTGATATGGAAGAAAGAATTAATGGAATGAAGAAAGTGAGTGGAAACGGGAGGACCCTGAGAATACTCATGCACGCAGTGTTTGTCCACCACAAAGATCACAAGGTACGAACCAAGATCGAACCGGGGACCCCCACGCACCAGAGGTGAGCGCTAAATCACTGAACCACCGCGGCACAAAACGAATTTGAAGTTGGTTTCTTTCCTCTTGGCTTGTTCGGCTTTTTGTATTACTTCATCCATACTTTAATTATATCCACGAAATAGTGAGTTTTTCTAATTTAAGGGTTTCTATCGGAAGACCATTGCTGTTAATTAAAACAATGTTTAGTTATTTTTAAAATCGTAAGAAGAAATCCCCATTCGTGTTGTACCGTTGAAATTCACAATATCTCTAACCGATGACATTTCTGCAGCTCGTCACAAACAATTTGTTAGTCTTTAGGACGTCGGATAATGACTTCTGTGGATGAGTTTTGAAATATCCAACCAATAAAACACATGATGGTCACTGTGCAACATTTTTTTTCCATAGCATCATTTGGCCATGATTGAAAACGCATCCAGAATAGAAAGTTTATTTAACAAAGCTTCTTGTTCGACAGGAAATCTTGCACATAAATTATCTATTAATGTTTGTTAAAAATATGTTCTTTCTATCATCTTTGAAATCCAACACAATATTTGCTGAAAGTACAATTAGTCACCGTTTTAATTGTACCATGAATTCAATATCTGACAATGTTATGCCACCTCTGTCTTTGTGACTTGGAATTGTCTTCGAATAATCATTGATAACACTGTATTAATTTATATTCTAATGAACAATGAGTTCTATAACACGCCAGGTAGTAATGATTCTGATCATTTGATGATCCTGGCTATTTAAAGATGTTGAACATGTTACTGTCAGCGTCAATGAAAAAGGCCATTCTTAGAAAATGTTCTGAGTTCAGATTCTATTTCTCTAATTTGAAAATTGTGATTATTTCAATTTTATTTTATTTTCGAAATTATTTTACATCATTCAGCAATCTATTAGCAACTTTTCCCCCCTAGAAAGGAGAAAGGAAATAAGGTTTCGGGGATGTATATATTGGTAGCTGAGAATTTTTTCCCAATAATTTCCATCCTCCCATAAATGCCGAAATTGGTACTCTCTTGCTTTGCCAATACAAAATATAGTGCTACCAGAAAGAGGAAAAAACCTAGCTTTCCTAAGATAACGTTTAAGAAAATATTAAACTGTAGTCTAATAAACATTATCTAATAGTGTGTAATAAACCGAGCCGCCGTAGCTCAGTGATAGAGCGTTGGCATAGCATTCGGTAGGTCGTGGGTTCGATCCCTGCGGTCGACCACCCTGACTGAGGTTTTTCCAGGTTGTTTTCTCAGTCACACCAGGCAAATGACGAGATGGCACTTCTAGTATAGACCCTGGCCGACACCTTCCCGAATCCGTTCCTCTCCCCTATCCCGGCCTGGGCCTTAGATGCCTAAAGGTCATAAATATAATTAAAATAGTGTGTAATAAATATATAAATAAAATTTCCTCCTCTTCATTATTCATCTTAAGTTTCTCAGGTACATATATCTCTGATAGTTACACACACACACAAACAACACACACGTGTGTTTGTGTTCCCTTATTATTGCTCCCTTGGGAAAATTCCTTGCGGCGCCCTTGATAAAAGACTGTTGCTTTGGCCTCACTCGCTCTGTTGCATGCTGCCAGTATGTCCGTACCCTTATTCAAGCTTGTTGGAACAACAAATTTCGTAATTCAATTCAAGTTTGTTGGAACAACAGGAAGCTTCTTAACTTGACATTTATTTCAATTTTGTTTCGTTCACTTTTGCTGTTGTCTCAGTGCGCTGAATTCTCGTCACGTGCCAGGACTATTTCGCCGTAAGCTAATCTACCAGCAAGCCAAAAGCCGACCAAGACAGTCATTTTGGTCGAGCCGCCGTCGGGGATAGACAGGACACCAACTTGTAGTCGGGAAATAGTTGGGGGAAGGTCGGCGCCGACCTATAGATGACGTTTGGTCGTCGGGCCATTTCGCCTGATTTGCCGGCATAGGAGCGTAACTCCGCCCAGCCTCTGCTCACCGACGCCGGCTCCTTGTCGGTTTTTCAAAACCCGAAGTCGGCTCCACTTTCGCCGACCAAAAAGCTTTTTGATTTGATTTGCTAAGCTTCTAAAAGTTGTTTCACGTACCAACGTAGTCGTAAGGTTGATTCAGTTGTGGGTATGCTGTTTAATTATTGCATTTATCCCTTGTATATTTTTTTGTTTTGTTTTTCAAGTATTATACTACGTAAATTAACGAGATGGTACGAATAGTGAAGCAATGTTGTCCCCCAAATTTTAGCTCAACAAGTAGTGTTGCTGATTTCCGGTCCGATGCAATATTTGATAGAACGCAAGTTGTTCCTATTTTCACTGTTCAGAGTTGAAGCATAGCGAATATTTTATTACTTGATGAGACACACACATTTTTTTAATTCTTTACTTCTAGTTTTTACACATTATAGTAAAGCAAAGGGGTTTATTCACCTTACAACTTCCCCCATAGTCTCTTGCGCGAAAATGCGCGTGTCGCCATGTTTCCGGCAAGCTATTAGCTGGAATGCATGGTAAATTGGTTATAATGGCTTATACAAGAACAATTTGTGGTGTTATTACCGCAACAGCTACGAAAAAAAAAATATTTAATCCAATTTCCCGAGCCTTTTAGTCAACGGGAAAATTGTTGGAAGTGGATTAATGCTTGTGGACAAAAGGATTAAAGAATTAAAATTATAATAAGACATCACTATGTGTGCATTTCATAGAAGGACACTAACAGATACTTCCCAACTAGGGATTGGCAATGGATAGAAGTAGTCACGGAAAAAATGTATTTCGAGAACATGAATATAGTGTTTTTTTTTTAAATTTAACTTATATTTATGTACCAGACACTCAGCTATGCCTAAACCGTGTTATGTCTGAGGGACTGCTGGTGACAGGCTCTCAGGTCACACGAGCCTAAATATGATTTAATTAAAAAAACTAAATGGTATGTTCGCGGAATATCTTTTACCATGACTGTACGTGGATTCGAACCCCACTGCCCACTATCCTGACTGAGTTTTGGTACCTTATGAAAGGATCTGGCTGATACCTTTCCCATCTCGGCCTGAGCTAGATGCCAAAAGGCCATAAACAAATTAACAAACACCACGTACCCCTTAACCCATACACTTTTGCCTCTTATAACTGACGCGGTTTCCACTCGGCCCAATAACGACAATTGAGCTTATTTACGAGGTGGAAGTTGGTTTCGTCCGACATCCGTATCTTGTTCATGAAGTCGCTATCCTCCTTCACCTTGGCCATCTTCCCGTACGTTCTCCAAATCATTTGTGACTGCTTCTCTTCATTCTTTAACTTGTTTTGTGATCTTCTCAATATCAGCTTTCAGGACATCTGTGGACTCCTCATATCTCTTACTTAGGGTTCCACTTGCGACTTTATCTCCCAGATGAAGGACCATCCAGCAGCTTCACGTCCTTCCTAGTTTCTTCCATACGTGAACTAATTTCATTCTTAGTTTCTTCCATGTGTGACTTCATTCATTCTTGGTTTCTTCCATGTGTGACTTCATTTCATTCTTGGTGGTAAAACCTAGAAAAGATCACTCAGCGCCATCTGCTGGTGAGAGACTAAACTTCTTGAAAGACAGAAAATAGATCGCAGGTCTTTTAAGGCTTAGGGTAAACATCTGGAATAGTTTATCTGTGGTGCGACTTCACTTCATTCTTGGTTTCTTCCAAGTGTGACGTCATTCCATTCTTGGTTTCTTCCAGATGCGACTTCATTTCATTCTTGGTTTCTTCCGTGTGCGACTTCATTTCATTTTTGTTTTCTTCCATGTGTGACGTCATTTGGTATTTAAGTTCGTAACAGCACTTCCCCATAACGCTCGTTACGATCTGTTGTAGGACGGAAGGTGTCACAGCACAGACTCATTCATTTCTACAGCTCCTTCAATCTCCTGTTTCGCCATGGATGGTATTTCGGTCTTGCCCTCCTTAATTTCTTCTTTTATTTCAACACTTCTCCCATCCATTTTACAAGTTAATGAATCTTTAAACATGCCCTCAAGATTCGACGTACCAACGCATATATTAGTATCCTTATGACTCTAACTCACAAGGTCACTGAATAAAATTAGTTTCACAAAAATGGCACTTCACTTGGAGCTTCACAGATGTCGTTCTTAAGTCCCATAATCTTTATATAACACCCCGAGCGGCTATAGCCTCAGCTGTTGACATCAAACCTCTACTGTTAATAGGACAAATGTGCACGAATGTGCATTTGTTTTCAACTTTCATTCACTCTTTGCAGTTTTCTTGTATCCGTTCGGCCTGAGCCAGAGTTGTCGAAAGGCCTTAAATTCAATTCATTTTTGTGTGTGTTGGGCGTGTGGAAGTCTTGCAGAGTTTATGGTGATAGTCATGTACCACGAAGCTGATAATCTAAATTTGAATTGAATTTTATTTTAAGGTCCTTAGGCAATTTTGGCTTTGGCCAAGCAAACTGTTAACTGTGTGCCGTAGTACATTGTATTCGTAAATAAAGTAAAATTATTCATTTCAACAAGTTTAATAATTAATGCGGTGTTAGAAAGAAACTTGTTTTGTGATTCAACAGTTTACGGTTTAAGATTTAATGTAAAAAACGAGCAGAGCTCAGGCTTAGTATAGGGAGGAGGTTAATTGAGAGTGCTGTTCAAGTTTTTGTTTTTTATGGTAATTTTCAACTTAATATTTAGAAAATATGAGCTTTTAATCAGGAGCGTATCCTGTGGGCTATCTAGGTTACCGCCGCAGCCTGAGATTGCGAATAAATACTTAAACTGCAAAATAATATTAATTTACATAAAAGAGAGGCCAGAATACTTATCATCATCATAAATACTATGTGTGACCTCATTACCTTCTTTGTAAATCTTATTCTTTGTGTAGTGGTAGTCCAAACTGTGAATCCAGAATACGCCACTGCATGAGTGAATGAATTGAAGGGCTTGGTGGAACAAGGGCCAATCCCACTCCTCCACGAAAAATGAGTTTTGTGGCTGAAGTGTAAGCTAGTGTCGTCTAGTGTTTGCTCTTTGAACTAAATGCATTGTGGGATAAACCCAACACCTTGCAATAGGCATCATAACAAGTGATGGCAAATGAACTCTTCAGCTTCTTGGTGGAAGAAGGGCCAATCCCTCAATGCCGTCTTAGTACTTTACATTGTTTTAGGTTAGATCAGTTTAGGATAAGTTAGGTTTGTATTTGTAGCAGGAAGTCGTGTACTGTCATTGCAGATCGAACATAAGATCGAAAAAAATACAAACGCGATAGGTCGGTTGTGAGGGATACTCTCACAAACAGAATAGCCTATCACTATCACGGCTCGGATTTACACTGCGTACGTGACAGGTCGCTGATAAATTTACTGACCACGCACAGTATTCCAGTCTCCAGCTAGGCGGCAGCACAAGTCAATGAACAAAGTTTTAAAAATACAGAAACGAAATAAAATCAAAAGTGAGGGATTCCCTCACAACCGACATTGTGAAGGTATGATGTATTAGTTCAATTCCTGTTGTCAATTTGTTATTGTCCATTTGCAGGTATATTTGCAATAGTGTTCTGTATCTACTCCTAAAAAATAAAATACCTACATTACTTAGATCTTTTTCTACATCACAAATACTTCAACTGCATTTTTCTCCAAATCACAAAATTGTGGGATAGGCCCTTCTTCCACTGACCCCTTCAATTGTTATTAACGTCCTAAGCGAGCCGGTAAGCTTCTGAGGACGGGACCTACGGTTTTTGGTAAAGTAGGCTCCGAGTCACTGCGCTCAATGAACTCCGGCGGAATTTGAACACGTGACCACGCGCACAGAAAGCGAGCACTCTAACCTTTCGCACTCCCCTTCCCTTCACAGGTCTTCTTTAGTTTATGTTCAGTAAATCGTTAGCATTATCAAGGAAAATGTATTTCCTGTTGAAATTTACTGCTTCTTATTTCATTTTAATGTAAATATTTGTCGGTTTAATACATGTATCGTAGAGAAATAAAATAAAATTCTAGAATGGGTTAAACGCACTTTTTTAAAAAGCCTAAAACGATGCTGATAAAATGCTAAAGAAATCCGGGCCCTAGTGAATTACGAGCAAATTATACTCTTTTTCACTACAGACCAGTCTCATCGTCGATGCAGTGTAGATTAACAAGATCAGATTTACATGTATAATTCACAAAGAGATGCTTGGGTGAAGTTGCATTTTTGTCTTTCTAGAAATTAAATGGAGGTCGACGGTGGGAATGAAACACATCACTCTTCAGTACCTATTGTAAGCTTATAAAGGTACTAAAGCTTAGCTTATACAAGTAGATTCACTATTAAATAGGCTTTCTTTAATTGATATAATTGTTTTGAGCGAAACTTGTTTATCTCCACTAGAAACTATTTTTTTAATATAAACAACTATACCCCTTTACATGCTCACAGGGGTGAGAAAACTTGTGGTTGTGTTGCCTTGTATGTTCTTTGCAGCTGGAAATTCAGAGTGATGGGTAAGGTAGAAAAAGAACATAGTATCCTCGCAATTGAAATATATAATGCTTCAATTAGTATTAATATAATATGTGTGTATAACCCAAAACACAATCACGCTGCTCAAATGTTGCATGACCTAGAAAATAGTCTAGCAATATGTTCTCATAAACCTTTACTTGTTACTAGTGATTTTAACGTAAATATTCTTGAATTTACCGCTCCTGAAGATGCAGAACTGATAACCCTATTAAAATCGTATGGTTTATATAGGCTGCTCATAACCAACATAACTGGTGAATGAAAAGTAGTAAATAAATTAAACACGTCTACTCAAAAACCAGCTAAATTATCTGTCCCAAAAATCGACTACACTAGGGCAAAATTATTATTTATTAATTTTAATGACATTTTTCAAGCGAATGAATTTGATATAGATCGATACCATGACAAACTCATAGCTTACATAAACTCTGGTATAGAATATGCAACTTGGATTATAAAAGACCAAATTTTACAACCTATTGATTGATGGATGACATCATCCCTTCTTAACCTCATACAAAGGAGAGACACACTGTTTTCTAAATTAAAAAATATACCTCAATAATCTAAATTTAAGGGAGGAATAGGAACTCCAAAAAGAAAACATAAATCTCTTTTCTATGAAAATAAATTTAAGAATAACCTTAATGACCCTTCTAAATTCTGAAAAACTGTTAATAGTATACTAAAGAATAAATTCGATTCTGAAGAAACGTGCCATTTACAAATCAAAGAGAACGGCAAGATAATTCCTCCCTAAATAATTCAGAAACTTTTTTTTTTTGCAAATATTGGTCCCTATTTCAACTTCCAAAACCAAAATACCACAGCAAACTTTCACCTATTGCAAATCTTTCTTTTTAAGCCCTGTTACTGAGTGGGAAGTTAGGAATACTATAGGTGGTTTAAAGCCCAAAACAAACCAAACTAAAGATAGGATAACAAACCAACTTATTATTAACTGTATGGGTCAATTAAGCCAGTCGATTGCAAGATTCATAAATTATTCATTTACTAAGGCAGAGGGTCCTAAGGGATGTAAATTAGCTAAAGTAACCCCAATTTTTAAATCTGGTGATCAGGAAAATTTGAATAATCATCGTCCAATTTCCATATTACCAGTTTTATCGAAGATTATGGAGAAGTGGGTAGAAAAAAGACTACTTAACATGAATATAGCTTTAGAAAACGATCTTCCACAAAGTCAGCAGTTATAGAGATAATAGTTCAAATTGAAGACGCTTTAGACAAGGGATAGATAGCTTCAGGCTTATTTATTGATCTTAGCAAAGCATTTGATACTCTTGATCACCATATCCTCATTCAAAAGTTAGAAAGCGTGGGAATAAGAGGAATTCCTTTAAAATGGTTTATAAGTTATTTAACAGGTCGTACGTAACGTAAGCAGTATGTTGTAACGAATAATTTTTAAATTGATGTTATAAAAGTAAATTGTGGAGTTCCCCAAGGATCAGTGCTCGGACCTTTATTATTTTTAATATATATAAATGATATTTCTAATCTTAGCCTGAAAGGAACACCGATCCTTTTTGCAGATGATAATTATGTATCATACATAGTGGATACCTTAAATGAATTGGAAAATAATTTGCAAAATGATTTATATATTCTGCAGGATTGGCTGTCAATAAATAAACTTTTCCTCAACGTAAATAAAACAGAAGGTATAATTTTTCATAAAAAAGCTAGTGCCATTACAGGTTTTGACACAGCGATCTCTTTAGAAGGACATCTCATCAGAAGAACAACTGAAACAATATATTTAGGTCCGTATATTAATCAAAACTTAGATTGGCAAAAGTATATCGCTCATACATATAAGAAAGTATCCCCAGTTGTAGGTGTTCTTTATAGACTTCGTAACATATTGACGGTAAATCGTATGAGAGAAATTTATTATGCCCTTGTACACTCGCACCTAACATACATGATTATACTATGGGGTCGAAGTAAGAAAACAGGGATACATCCTCTTCAAATCTTACAAAACCGAGCCTTGCGCATTCTATGGGGTTTCTCACCCCGCCATCCAAATCTAGAAACTTATTGTACTTTGAATATCTTCTCGATTCAATCGTTGTGTAAACAAGCTGCAACCCTATACGTATTCAACGCCATTAAGAAAAATATCCATCAAAACCTTCAGCTCACTTTGAACAAAGAACTACATTCCTACAATACCAGATATCAAGCACGTGTTCATCTCGAACAATATAATCCAACATTTTATGGCGTAAATGGGCTCAGAAACTATTTAGCTAGGTACTATAATGACATTCCGGACGAGTGTCTACGTTCTGCGTCTCTGACTGTATTTAAAAAAACAAATAAGCAAAGATTGTGGGTACAATTGAAAGGGGAATGAAAGTTGTGTAGAGTGTATATGTCACTATTTTTTATCTTCTTTTCTTTTGTGTCCGTGTCTTCGAATCTGCAGTGAAGAAAATCACGGTATTATACCTTTCCCTAAAAGGTTGTAATTTTAAATTACTGTAGTTTCAAATCATATAGCCTTGTTGTTACTGCTATTCAGAATTAGTGTATTTTAAAGTGGAGTGTCTCTTTTGTTTCTTTCTTCTGTTAAGTAACTATACTTCCAAACAAACACTGTACTTTACCGTTTGTTTATTAGCATTACTGAAGAATGTATTATGTCATATAATATTTTTTCCTCAAACAGCAGACTTCTAATTGTGCGTTCTTGTAATATGTACTGCTCCTTGATGTGAGCTTTTGCTCGTTGGAGCCCAATGTGAGTGAATAAATAAAATTGTTTGAAATGGATGTACATTTATTTGACAAATATTGGGATTTTATTTTAATAGAAACGGCAGAAACGTAATTTTTGGCTCTTTTTAAGTTTTGTTTTATAAAGAGAAAGTTGAGGAAAAATAAAGAAAAGAAAGAAGAAACATACTCATTATACATCATGTGCAATGAATGTATTTTCTTTACGTCATAATGTTTTCCCATCTGAATATAAATGTGTAATATGGATGCTATGTATTTTTTTTTTTCTCCTGTTGCTTAGAAGCATATGAAGGACTCAGAAGCAGAGTGGGCCATCTCCATTCACCACGGAAATTGAGATTATCTTGTCTCGCGGTTAAGTTTTGAAATATTTATCCGCTAGTAGTATGATCCTTCTGGTATCTCGCTTCGTATACTAGGAATCAGATATCAAAAAAAAATAAGCCGAGCTTAAGTTGCCACTTGTGTGAGAGTCATAGTGGTCTAAATCATATCAGCGAATGGCTTGCTTCGAAGCAGTTACGTCACATGGTTGTTAAACATGCCAGAAGCAGTAGTAAACAAGTGCGAAAATCTACGAAAGAGAAGTGAGGACAATTGGGTGAAAAATAAGCGTAAAACCTTGAGAAACAGTGGCAAGAATTAGAGTAGTGTTAGTGGTAAATTTGTGCCAGCGTAAGTGCACAAAGACAAAGCATAACATTGTAAATATGCCTTCAAATGAGTTGCGAAGGCCAGTAAACAGTCAAGAGAGGGCAGTACCCACACCATTACTTTTAAAACATGTAAATATGCCTTCAAATGAGTTGAGAAGGCTAGTAGATAGTCAAAAGAGGGCAGTATACACACCATTACTTTTGATTTAGAACATACGCTCCTACTTCCGTTACTAACTCATAGCATCTATTTTTATAAGAGGAAGTTCTGGATTTACAACTTCGGAATTCATGATTGTGAGAATGGTGTAGGTCATATGCAGGTGTGAGGGTCAAAGCGAAACAATAGAAGTGAGTTCTTGTCTTCTTCATTTTTTAAAAAGGTCAGAACAGACGCAAATCATCTAATACCATACTCAGACACCTGTAGAGGCCAAAACCGTAAGCAAGTCTTTGGACTATTTTAATTCATAATTCTTAGTTCAAAACTATTGACCATAAATTCCTATTGGACTTATTACAGGGATTCAATTCTATTGAAAAGGCCAAACGAAAAACAAAATCACTTTTCAGTATTGATGACTATATCAGTTTAATAAAGGAATGTAGAAAGAAGAAACCTTTCAAGGCCACTAGAATGAAGCAGACCGATCTTGATTATGTGAAGGATCTTGTAAATACTCCAGAGATTCGTAAGAAATATACACCTGGAGAGAAATCCGTTCATATTTCAATCCGATGAACCTTTTAAAATCAGGTTTCTATGCACTGGATGAAACGGAAGAATGAAAAACCCTTGATAGTACTTCTAAACGTACAGGGAGACAGCCTGTGAAGGTTTCATCTTCAGTACCTTCCCCATGAGACATGAATGTAACATGCAATGATCCCATTAAACTACCTAAAGCCAAATATGATGATCTAATTTCCATGCTGCCTTACTCCCCTCCTCCCTCCCCCACTCTGCAGTCCAAAAGACCGTATCTGCACATTCGACCGAAATAGAGTTGTTTAATAAAAGGTAGACCCTATGAATTCAATTTCGTTCAAGTATTACAGATACGACTTTCTGCCTTTGGACGGCAGCACTATTAACCACACCTTTTAGAGATCTTTAGCACATGATGAAAATACTATAGTGAATAAGTTATTATAATATGGCAGTGGATGGAGTTGGCCCGGTAAAATAGGCCTATAATTTATAACCATATTGGGCTATATCTATTATCATGAAATTATGAAAGTTTCTCTATTGTTTTGTTTATAATAAGTTTAAGTTACAAATTATATCTTACGTTCTTGAGAGAAATACATCTATTTTTGGCATTGCAAGCATTCTTTTGGTCTCAAAATGTACTCTATTGAATTATGGTGCGTAAATAACTTTAAGGTTAGTTATTTCCATTTTAAAAGACTGGCGTTTGGTTCACTCTGGTTCTCAGACCTTCGAATACGAAAATAAAGAAAAAAGGACGCAATTATGTTTCTTTAAAAAAAAAGAAAAGAAAAGAAAATAGTATGAATGAATGAAAATGATTATCGATAGCAGACCTATTAATTAAGATTGCCACATTATTCAGGCATTATTTGCTCCCAAATAGCTCGTAAGTTTGCGTCAAATTTGCACTAGCCTTGTTTTATGCTTGTCGTGACGAACGTGACGCATGACGTGTGTCGCAAAGTTTTGCCGAAATTGGTGATGAAAAACATGCCGAATCAAATTGGTAGTAAAATGCATCAATGACTTGTTTGATTAAATGATATAATATTATATTAAATGATATAATATAATAATGTTATAAGATAAATTTAAGATGAAAAGGAAGGAATTTATTTACAGCTTATTTGTTCCCGACAAGAAAACACAAATAAACACAGAACAATTTCAATATTTCGAACTTATGAGTAGCTCGTAGTCATGTGAAGAGGAGTAAGAGACGAACACATGCAAAACACAAGACGAAAACACAACGAAGCAGCCTTCATAACACGATCAGCCTTCCTAATGTCGAAATCAAGCCTATATTCATGTCTTTACTTCAGAAGCAGTCTTCGTAAAATAAAGTATTAATAAAATCACCCAGAAGATGCTCCCGTGGTTAAAGTGATGGACAACAAAGAAATCGGAAGTTTGGAATCCCGCTGCAGAGAGCTGAACATTATAATTATGAATGCAAAGGACGGTGTCCGACTAAATATGTATACCAATAGACAGCAACGATTATTAGTATCCTTCCGTCCTTCCGATATTGGCTCACCATAATTTTGACAAGTCAGATTTGACGTGACGCGTCGTAGCAAGCTTAACGTGACAAGTTTGTAGCATATTTACCATATGTCAACTAGCAAGTTTGCTGCAAGCTTGTAGCAACTTTGCAGATTTGTAATGTCAAATTTGTTACTAACTTGCTATACGATTACTAGGATGTGAGTCTATTCAAAACCAGATTTACCAGATACTTAGGTATGCTTGATACTAAAGATCGACAGCTATAACATACCTGGCAACTCTGTTTTAGAATTGGAGCACAATAAACATGTCTTTTTGTCTTCCGTCTTTTATAATTATTAGTCGCGGGCGCGATTCTTCATGGTCAATACCCATTGCGACATTGTTTAACATTTGAAGTTTGATAATTGAATTTCACACAGTATAACAGTCCTACAGTCTATAATTATAATATTTGATATTTTGTAGAAAGTTATTGATTCGTCGTTATGGTTACTGTCCGCCATCCTCTGCCTTCCACTCTATAAACTCTAGTCACAGTCACTTTTTGATGTATTTATTACTGCCAATTATGAATTTTGAGATAAAAACTGTTTGATGAAACACTGCAGTTCATTTGATTAGTAACTATGGTAATTTTCTTGAATATTAGTCCGAAAAATTCTTTTAAATTTGTGATTTTTACACGAGTAATTTCAACGGCTTTTTTTCATTAAGCCGCCATATTGAAAATCATAAACATGTCTTAATCTTTAATATAAATAAAGTTTCTTCTTTCTTTCACCTTTATACAGTCAAACAAGGACTGTGCAGCCAAACCATATTTTTTTCGACCTTTCGACACTTGGATTCACTCAAAATGACCAAATTGGAACATTTTCCAAGTTCTATAAGTTGCACAATATCATATACTGAAACGTATATGACACATGATTTAAAATGAATTGATGTGTTTGTTTTACGTGTGACTTACATTCGTTCTGTGTCGCTGGATTGTGTTATTTTCAGACACTTCTCTAATAACCAGCTATGTTGGATGAATATGAGTGTTTCTTTTAGATATGTAAGAACTTTTTAAACAATATTTTTAACCTCACCCATTGATTCTGGTCAACTGATTCTTGGTATGATTAGGAACATTGGTACGAATCTACAAGATATATGAATCAAGTAAAACAACAGAATTGTTTAAATGTTCTGTATAAAATGTGAAATTCGCTATTGAAGAACGTTTTGGAAACAGAACTATTTTACCCTATTGTAATATTTTTCTATTACCAGCGTGTAAGTTCATAGAAAATGTAGCTTCTTTATCTTGGTATCAGGTTAAACTACCGTTACTAATGCAATTTTTATTTCTGGAAACAATTGCCATAAGATTCCCACTGTTGAACAGATTTTCATGTTCTTTGCATGCAAGAAATAGCGAACTTACGTGCTCAATGGTTATCAAGCAGTTTCTTTCTATCTCTTTTTCTTTTCTTTCGAAAACATATTTTGTCATAAAAACAAAATTCGATGTATTTATATAAAATAAGAAATAATAATATGGAATTAGATTCAATGCGATGGACGCATGTTGAAGCTAAGAGCCAAATAACAGATGAAAATAATTGATAGCTTTTGTTTCGGAAGTAGTAGCTAATATTTCAGGAAAATCAATAGTTGGATATTTTATTAAGATGGTTGTTTCAGAAACTGTGCTATTACGTCGAAATAATTATATGGTTCTGAATCCGCTTAATTGTGCCATTTGTAATGCTCATCCTAAATTCTATAAGAAAAAAAAATATAAGCAATATATCATGGTAAGTATATTTCGGATGTCAGAATTACTAGAGGCGTTATTAAATGGGAAAATAAATTGAATTTACTTGGTACTTGTTAGGTTAATAGTAATCTGTAACTTTAGAACTAATAATATAAGTTAAGATGACTGTGGATAATTTACACGGATAGTACGATAACATACCAGCATGAGTGCAGTTGAATTAAGACAAAAGGCTCACTACGTCGACCTAACCTAACAATGTTTCATAGAATCTACACCGAAATTAACTTAGTTAATCTTAAATGCTATCTATATTTGGTGCTGCTCCATTATAATCACTTCACTGACCTTGTGCTCTCCATTTTTTCATGCAGTTTCATATTTTATCCATTCTTGACTTCAGATTCAATACGCTAAAAACTAAGGTTAGCTTAGGTTAGGTTTTGTTTTTATTTGATTGCTTCAAATACGAAAAACGTGAGGAGTACAAGGACCATGAAGTGATTACAATGGAGCAGCTCCGTATATTTTACAAAACTGAAGTTAATAATAAATAGATCATAACAATACTATCAACGTTCAGAATAAACAATGAAACATGATCCTGTACGGAATAAACGATAAACATTTTCAGCTAATAAATATTACATTAATTAAAATATATTAACAATAGGAATCTTGTATCAAAAACTCTATCTATCTATCTACATAAATATAAAATCCCTAAATTCTGGCTGTCTATCCATCCAGGAGTTTTTAAGGCACTTTCCGTTGGCCTACAATGCTGAAATTTGGCATGAAGACTCTTGTCCATGTCGACATTTCGTGAAAAATTCAAAATTTGCAAAATATCCTCTTATGTACCTTAGTAATACCCCAATAAAGATTCAATTCATTGATAATAATGCAGTAAATTAATTGTTAGCATTTATAATTTCGAACAATAATGTGAATTAAATAAATAGTTTAGAAATTTTGATTATAGCGAACTAGAAATATTTAGATTTAATATTTATAACCATAATAAAAGTAGTAGTAGTAATAGTTGTTAGAGCAACAGTAGTAGTAGTAGTAGCAGTTGTAGTTTTCGTAGTAATAATTGTAGTGTAGTAGTAGTGTTGTAAAAAAATCTTTGGTAAACTTTATTTTGAATGGGCCATTTCAGAAACTTTGACTTCGGTTTGTCATGATTATAGAAGTGGAATGCTTATTATAATCCACAAACATTCATGTCCCAGACGTGATACGAGCCTGTGACGTTAGAGACGCTTGCCAGACGCCACAGGAGTAGTTGTTGTAATAGTTCTAGTCGTTGTAATAGTAGCAGTATAGCCCAGTCATTTTAGGTTTGAAACTTGCGAAAAATAAGGCAAAGCTAAAAATTGGCACATTTGTTCTATTTGATGTCCTGAACAACATATCAAAAGAACCCTAGTCTCCCGTGGGCGCTTCATGGAATTCCAGGCGGCTGAATCGCTGGAGAAATGCAAGGAATCGCTGGAATCGCTCTTAATTCCAAACGAATAGGCCTACGGAGTTCAAATAGGGCTCAAATGAAAGAGAAAGGAAAGGGCTTTATTTTGAGATGTTCATTATTTTAATTCTGCATCATGTACTCTCACAGAAAGGAATAAAACTGTTAAAAACAACTAAAATAGTCCATAATCTCTTTGGTATTCTTTTTTGTGCTCTGGAAGGCTGGGTATTGCAGATTTTGCAAAAAATGATATAAATCTTTTGAAGCAAACTTTTATCTTTCCAATGACGTATATATTGTATATGTAGGACCACTAGTTGCGGAGATATGAACGTTTAAACAAAGTACGTCGCGCTTTCCCGTAATTCGTGTGACCACTGTGCGCCTGATTGTATCTGCCGGTAGGCTGCGTCATGTTCTCCGCCACTTTCTCGTTTCATTATTTTTTTAGCTGTAGAAGCAAATATTTTACGATCATTATTAGTTAATTAATACAACGGGTGCTTAGGAAGCATGGCTGCAATGATGTACAAAGTAAGAAAGAACTTTTTAAAGATATATTCTTACCTTGTTTCATTAAAGGCGAAGTTCGATCTCGTCTGCTTCATCTCCATCGTCAACTACTTTATTTTGACACACTTCATGACATCGTCAACACATTTTGGAGCACTGGATAACAGTCCTTCTACATTTGCAGTTACTTCTTTCGTTGCAGGATATGAAGTGTGGTAGCTCGTCGTGTGCAGGTGGTAGTATGGCGGGCTAAGGAGTATATTTGCCATTTAAAGCTTCCATCCCCATTGTCAGCATCCATATCATTTCCTAGTCACTGTTGGATTTGGTGGTAAACTCGGAGTGAATGTTGACATGCTGCAGCTGACTTTGGAGGAAGACTTGCTAAATTAATTGAGGTTGTTATTGCGGTATTAGCCACACATGTGCAGTACTTGTAAACATTCAAATCGTCTAATGATGTGAAACGACGGCCGTTATAAACTTCAGTGAGAAACTTCTCTCCCGCTTCTGATACTCTGTCACAATCTGCGTCAATCGTATTAAATATATCCACAGTTTTCTTTAGTTGTGCGTTCTTTTAGTATACTCCAAGCCATTTTTTTCCCTTTCATGTAAATAGCAGAAGTCGTATTACTTCCACTCATCGCGTGCACAAACAATATATAGTTTTCCATATCACCAACCTCGTTTTGAATATCTGTAATAGCGTATAATCGCGCTGCATGTGATATGGATATAAGGATTTGATGGTTGCTCCATTAGGGATCCTGTCCACAAGCATTACCAGAATGTGTCACTATCTGAAGCTATCACTGTCACTTTGCGATTACATTCGACTTTTTTTCGAAGCAGTAGTACCTATTAGGGCATCAGCATCTCCCTTGGCTTCCTTCACGTGGATCCTTTTCTTTTCAAGACGAATTTTCATTTTTTTTATTAGCTGCATTTTGTGTGAGCTGTTTGACAGAAAATCCCCTTGACTACGTGTAACCATTTTTGCACCTTTAACTAAAATACTTGCACAGCTACGTTTTCTTGCCCTTCGGATTTGTTCTTGCTCTTTCGTAGTAACCCCCACCATAACCATCGAAAACTACAATTCAATTGATGATTTGGTGTAGTGAGTGATCACATAACTCACATAGGATTCAAAAACTTGTTCGTACGTAGTTGGACTTGGCCAAACAACTTTCCGAAGCAGCATACCTCCATCAACTATAATTTCATATTTATGGAACAAAATTTCTTTGATATAATTATCACTAGGGGTGCTCGACGTAAAGAGATCGCAGATTGAAGACTTGTCTGTTTTTCTTAATTCCGTTTTTCGGAATAGAGCCGGTGGATATGGGGCTAGTTCGTACTTTAGATGCTTATGTAGATCATCTGTTTTCATCATACATGATATCCCCATAAACAATTGATTCGTATCTACTGGGACCACATTTTCATACACCTTAATACAATTCACCTTATAACTTATGTGTGCGACATAAGTTTTACTCGGTCCGATCTCTTCAATTTTAAGTTTCCAAATCCTTCCCAATCATTCTCTCTACACAGGCGTTCCCCAAAGTTTCCGAGGAATCGCAGTTTGCCGAAGCATCAGTAATAACTCCAGTCGCAACAGCGATTTAATCGTTAGTGTTCACGTCAAATGGACTATGATCATTGAACCATATAACACACTTCTCGAAGTCCTTGTAGTCACGTTTTGCCGGGATTCTCGGAGATCGACATGTTGTTCTGATGACGATGAAGAGATCCCACTAAAGTTTTCGAAGGCTTCACACATCCGCAAAGTTATAGGTAGGGAAAGCACCCATTGAGTCAGGGTACTGTCCGTTATACCTCATCCTCTCGTAAGTCCTCCAGGTTTCAATTGCTCACATTAGTTGTTGTTCCACACCCTTATAACTCCATACACCACTCCAGAATTTTTCACTTCTTATCGTAAAATAACCTTGAACGGCGAACTTTTCATATTTGCAGGGATTTTGGACTTCAAATCTTGCATCTCCTGAACGTACAAATGCGCATTTTTAGCATAACTTAGGTGACCTGCAGCATGTAAATGAGGCAACATGCTTTTTACGCTGTAAAGTTGCGGTTCCCAGTCTCCGGTCCTTTCTGCTCTAATAAACTGACGAATCAAATTCACCAGCCTAACATACTGTATCCAGATCACTGTGCTGAAGTGCGGCTGTTAGATGATAGGTCATTGCATGCGTTTTCCAAGATAGATGAAAGTGTCGTGACAGTGTTGGACTTGCAGACGTCATCACAAGAAACTTCATTTTTCATGAATTCTACATAAAAAGTTTGTATCTCTTGCATATCGGCTGGGCAAAGATGCTTTAGATGAGAAATCAGGGGCTGGAGTAAGGCCTCCTGAGTAAGAAAGTTTGCTCTTAAATGTCGTGCGTATGAGTGTCCAGTCAGCATGTGGACTACTGAGGCTCGCTCCACAGATCAGGTAAGACACTACCTTCCATGATATATTCTATCGCTCCCATGAAGGACATAAGAAGATGAAATCCTCCCTAACGCACAAAATAAATTCAAATCGCTCCCTTCCCATGCAGAAGCAATCATCTTGACGGCATTAATATATAACGGTTGATCAAATGTGATGAAGCAAGAGTGTTGTTGGTTCTTGTGATAAATATCAAGAGTAAATTGCATAGCCATGTACAATGCACTCAGATTTCCAGGGTCAAGATTGATGAAGGGTAGGGTGTCACTTGTGATCTTTCACATGAACGGTTGTTATCTAATGCGATCTTCATGTATACATTCCATGACGGAGTGCAGACAGGTGATTTCCACTTCCCGGCGGCCCAGAAGAGGTCCAAGGAAACATCACTTGAAAGGCTCTCGACAGAATTCTGTCCCAGATCCTTTATAACGATGTCGGTGAGACCTGAACGTTGAGGCTTGCGGTACCATTTAATATCTACTTTTCCTTTTACAGCAGTCCCTTCAGCTGAAGGGATCTTCAAAATACGTTGTAATGGTGTTTTCGCTATTTCCTCGGCAGGAGCGGTAGACAGTACGTCTCCTAAGCTGTGGAACGTACCAAAACAGTCAATTGTGCGAATGTTTAAATCTGCATTATCGAAAATTTGTTGAATAAAGCAACCATGAGTTTCCTTGTTGTCACTATTTTCTCCAATCGTGGACATTTCGTATCTTTGAACTTCATGGTATGAAACAGAGAATCCTAAGTTATGAAGAACGTCGACGAGCTGTTTAGAAATAAAGTATCGGTGAGCCAAAACACCTACACCAAGCAAAATCGGAGGTAAATCTGAACCAGGTCTACATACACTTAAGGGCAATGTAAAGCCAAGTTCTCCGACAAGAGATGGCAGCACTATCTCCGTATATGTCTACTGTATTTTTATCGTTGCACGAAATTTAAATTCTGCTCCTACAAATTCAAGCCTAGAGAATTCAATCTTTCAGGGAAGAAAGTTCATAACCAATTCAAGAGTTCTGTCCGTACCGATTTTTCATTTTCTTTCTTGTTCATTGTTGAAAGAGCTTCATTGTTATAGGCACAACAATAATGAAACGATTTCAAAAATGAATAAGAAAGAAAATGAAAATTCGGTACGGACAGAACTCTTGAATTGGTTATGAACTTTCTTCCCTGAAAGATTGAATTCTCTAGGCTTGAATTTGTATCTTCGTGCATTTAAATTTCGTGCAACGATAAAAATACAGTAGACATATACGGAGATAGTGCTGCCATCTCTTGTCGGAGATCTGGCTTTACATTGCCCTTAAGATATCCTGACCAATTGCTTCTTGTTTCTTTAATAAGTGGCGCGCCGTTGTTTGTCACTTGCAAAAAGAAACTATGAATATTACGTGACCGCTTGATAAAGGTCAGTGAGTTGCTTAAACGCTCATATCTCCGTAATTAGTGGTCCTACATATACAATATATACGTCATTGGAAAGATAAAAGTTTGCTTCAAAAGATTTGTATCAAGTTTTTGCAATATCTACGATACCCAGCCTTGCAGAGCATAAAGAAGAATACCAAAGAGATTATTTATGGATTATTTTAGTTGTTTTTAACAGTTTTATTCCTTTCTGTGAGAGTACATGATGCAGAATTAAAATAATGAACATCTCAAAATAAAGCCCTTTCCTTTCTCTTTCATTTGAGCCCTATTTGAACTCCGTAGGCCTATTCGTTTGGAATTAAGAGCGATTCCAGCGATTCCTTGCATTTCTCCAGCGCTCCAGCAATTCAGCCCCCTGGAATTCCATGAAGAGCGCATGGGAGATTAGGGGATTTTTGATATGTTGTTCAGGACATCAAATAGAACAAATGAGCCAAATTTCAGCTTTGGCTTATTTTTCGCACAGTTTGACTAAAATTTTGTCTAAAATGACTGGGCTATAGTTATATTAGTAGTAGTAATTGTTGTTGTGTTAGCAGTAGTGGATCTGTTAGTGAAGCCAACAAATTGAAAGTGTGTGTGTGTTTGTTTGAACGCTTTACACTTGAACATCTCTGGACGGATTTGAACAAAATTTGGAACACATGTTTCTTAGGACCTAGAAGAATTAACTACGCCATTAAAAGATTGCCAGCCCCTCCTAAAGGGGTTGAAACGGGGTGGTGTGAGGGTGCACCTCGGAAACTGATTGAGCTGGAAACATGATATTTCGCATGAATGAAAATTCTTCCGTTTCAATTACTAATTTCTATCTTAGATTTTCGATTCGATACTTGAGAGTTTTGAGAATCAGAGATTTTTGAATGCTTTAACACGTTGTTGTTTCCAACGCACAAACAAAAAATCGAAACAAACGTGTCACAATACATTAGAAAGAAGCGAAAACACATGGTAGTTCCGTCACTAAAACAAAAGACTGATGACATCCAATTTGCTCCCGATGACATCGGATTTCATTCTGAATCCTTCGTACTGTTACTATACTCTTTGACATGCTTACTTTACAGTGACGTTATAGAAACAGCTCCAATTCCCTAAGCAAGACGTTATTCCAAGTTGTAAGACGTCATGATGCGTCAAGATGTTTGAATAACGAAAGAATTTATTTTAGTACCTCTCTGCACGTAAAAAAAAAATAAATAAAGAGAGTTCAAATTAAAGAACAAAACAGTTTAAGAGGTAGAGGGACTTGGCTACTACAACCTACAAAATAAGCGTTCAATTTAACATGGATTTCAAACATTTCTACGAATATCGTGGTTTTATGTGCTTACTTCGGAAAAAATGACTCAATAGCGCCTTAAACACAATACATGGCACAGTAAAAGTAAATAACTGAAGGCTCCACGACGTATATTTTCTTAGAAATAAAGGATGTTTTAGTAGCCCATGTAACAAGTTTCTTATGGAACTTTGCATTATAATAATCCTTATTTCTAAACAGAAAATAGCACGCATGGTTTTCACTTAAGTACCTTCATAATTACACGAAATAAGTTGAAGGGGCTATTGAGTCATTTTCTCGAAGTAAGCTCATAAAACCATGATATTCGTAGAAACGTTTGAAATCCATGTTAAATTGGACGCTTATTTTGCAGGCCGCCGTAGCCAACTCCCTCTCCCTCTTAAAATGTAAATATTAATTAATGTAGAATACGGACAAAATTGTAAATGATAAAAAAATAATAAAAGTTTATAACATTTACCGCAGCTGGTAAGTTACGTGGTTCCTTTATCCACGCAAATATGTAATCCGAGTTTCTTATGACTTCAGGCGTACTTTGTGCACAACAATTGCTTTTTATAAAGTACCTGATACAGATATTAATATCAAAAATTGAATTTATACTTGTACACATGGGTGGCGAAACCGGGGAGGGAGGAGGAGATATGTCCACCCCAATCGTATGCGCGGTAGGGATCGTCCCCTCCAATGTAGAGTACAATATTTCACATGCTGAATGAAAGGAACAAAAGGAAGGATCTGATAGATTAATTTTTGTAAGTGGTAGAGTATACAAAAGACGTTGAATTTTAATTTTAAGGCCTTTAGGCAACTTTGGCTCAGGCCTAAACAAAAGACGTAAAGTAAGATGTTCGTAATATGGTGACGTCCTCCAATGTAGCGACAATTCCAAATCCCAGAACGCATGTAGCATTGCTTACATTGGTGTGTAAAACGAGAGAAAATAAGACACCTTGATTGGCAGAGATGTTTAGTGACATAAGAATTCTACTGCCGGTTCTCTCCCAATATTTATATACAAACTTCACTTAAATCGTTTTCATACTGATATAATATTTGCAAGTTATTTCATGGTTGTATATTATTACTAAATTAATTGCACATTTAACATAACATTAACTATTCCATACATGCATATCAAAAGTTTGACAGATTAGGTGCTACATTTAATCTAGCTGGTTGTGTAGCAGCTCTACCAACGATTCCCTAGTTTACGTCTTAATGTAAACAATGCTTACATGCACCTGGGACAAGTATAGAAGTAACCACATACCCCTCAATAATTTTTGCAACTCGCTGCCCCTGCTTGTACGTAATGGCTCGACATGTTAAATTTATTGTTTCACTATTTCATGATAATTCTTGCGACATACACAGATGAAGAATACAAACAAAGCTTCGCTATAAGAAAATAAGTAATAAATAAATAAAAATCTATGCACCACATTCAGTAAGAATAATTTATAAGTAACTGTAAAAATACTAAGATATGTATTGTATTGGTTTGTATTTACCATACAACATACTTGCGTAATACTGCACTACTTTGCATTACACGATGAGTTGACTTGTGTGTTAGTCAGTGACGTCAATGCAAACTTAGTCTTTGGTTTCCTCTTATATTTCTTGTGTTGTACCTTTCTCTAGTCTGATGACAACAAGGATGTGTCGAAATATTCACATTCTATCCCCCGATCCAACCGAGCTTCATCAGGTGTTCAAAACCTCAGGAAAACACATAGAACATTAAAACTGCCATAGATTAGAGTCAGTTGAAGACTGGTATGCATGAACCAGTCATGTATACCGATGTACAGTTAGCGTGAAAAAAAATGTGTACCAAGTCGTAAAATTTATTCTTCGTGTAACTCTGGAATGGAAAGCCTGATTTAGATGCAATTTTCTGTAATTTAAAGAGAATGTGATTTTCTGTACTGGAAACGGTCTATCCATTGCAGACTTATTCAAAGAAGAAATTTTACGACAGGGTACAAACGCGCTGACTGTACATCGACTTTAGTTAATGCTTCGATCCTGACTCTTTTGTTGCCCTATGGTAGCTTCAACGGAATGGGTTTTCTAATACGTGAAGACACTCGAAAGGCTCAAGTGAAATATTGTGGAGATTCTCGTGTCCGGTAGACTTTTAAGGTTATGGGAAATTGTGATTTCCAATGCCTTATGGCAGCAACGGTCATATCTTTAATAATACATTTTTTGTTGCACACGATTTCATTGTTGCTTCTACAAATTCCGAACTGACAGTTTAAAGTTTCAATGAAGGAAGTTCATAACAATTTAAAAGTTGCTGTTACTAATGAGTATTATCAAACCTAAAATCGGTACACAGAAACTCTTCGTATAATTGCCGAAGAATATACAAATTAAGAAAGGGTACGAGAATATTTTCAAACCTAAATATAGGTCCTTCTTCAGTTGTAATGATTTAACTCTTTTAATACAATATCGAGCTATAGATCATTTTTGTACAGAAATTAACGTGTCGTCTACGTACCTGTAATACCTAATTTTGTTGCAATGTTGGATGATTCGAAATGATCAATAACATTGTCTGACGATACCGGTGAAAGTGAACTACTCATTGCCAAACCTTCAATTTGACTGTAGAACTTCTGTTTCCTTCTGTTTTTCATTGGCACATACCACCACGCAGCAAAATTGATTTCATCTTGGTATTCAACTGCAGTTCAGAGAACTTCAGATATTTGTAGACAAAGCTTTTTCACTGCACTTTTTAACTCTTTCAATTCCCATGTCCTTGCTTTTTTACAATTGAAGAAGGGCTTGGATTTAGGTTCGAAAATATTTTTGAGCATTTTCTTAGTTTGTACATTCTTTGACAATTATACGAGTATTCTCTGTATATCAACACTCAAAGAGGAGTTTGAAATCATGCTATCCCCGTTAGGTGCCCAATAACGATTAGTTTATTTTCTACTTTGTTCATGGCTGAAATCACTTGATTGAATAACCAAATCTATAATTATGAAGCTGTTTCAACAATGAACAAGAAAAAGAATCGGAAATCAAGACCGACATAAACAAATAAATGGTTATTAAGTTTCCTTCTGCAAGTATCAACTCTGTAGATTTAAATTTACAGCATTGTGATTTCGTGCAAAGAGAAGCAGCATTGAAATTTCGTGTGAGAAGAAGCAACATTGGGATTTCGTGGAAGGAGAAGCAGCATTGGGATTTCGTGGAAGGAGAAGCAACATTGGGATTTCGTGGAAGGAGAAGCAACATTGGGATTTCGTGGAAGGCGATGCAACATTGGGATTTCGTGGAAGGAGAAGCAACATTGGAATTCCGTGGAAGGAGAAGCAACATTGGAATTTCGTGCAAGTAGAAGCAGCATTGGGATTTCTTGGAAGGAGAAGCAGCATTGGCATTTCGTGGAAGAAGCAACATTGGGATTTCGTGGAAAAAGAAGCAACATTGGAATTTCGTGCAAGAAGCAGCAGCATTGGGATTTCGTAAAAGGAGAAGCAACATTGGAATTTCGTGGAAGGAGAAGCAACATTGTGATTTCGTGCAAGGAGAAGCAGCACTGGGATTTCGTGCAAGAGAAAAATACATTTGAGAAATAGTAAGACCAACCAACGTTGCAGACCGTCACTTTAGCAGTATGAATGTTTTCGGGGATTTTGAAGAAGGTGGCAATACATCGTGCTTTTGCATATTCTGGAATTCGAGTCAAGTTATGGTACATCCATCCTATTTCCTATAGGTGCATGAAAAATGAAAAGCATTTACTCTGCTAGTTCGAAACATCATGGAAACTTAGCCTAACAGAACTGGATTAAGGAGGAGAAACTAAAGGAGCTTAAGCCCAGGGTCCTCACAGCTTCAGAGGCTCGTCAAAGATAAATTAGTAACATATGTAAATAGTAATCATAGGGGACACGCAACAGGGGAGCTAACAGAGTTAATAGCATAGGGCACCCAAATAGCTTAATTCAGCACTGACGCCCAACAGTGGGCCAACAATACTCCGTTTGTTGGGCAAAGACTACTAAGGTAGTACTCAACATTGACGAGTAGCTGTTTAAGTAATTCATCCGCTTTGCATCCACAGTTTTCTAATAATGTGGCAACGCTGAGACAAAAATAATAAAGAAGGAATATTTTTATATATTTACTGGAATAATTTCTTGTTGGTCTCCTACACTGGGCTGAAGGCTAAGGAAAGAATCTTGGTTATTATCTTCTTTGTACAAAAAAACTGAGCAACTGAAATTTTTACCATAGTTTTTGGTTTCTTTTTTTTAGAGAAAAAGAGACAAAGACAAGAGGCTTTTTATAAGGAAATGACACTACTGTTTTTACAAGATGTGCTTTCATTTTCTTCTTACACACAAACACTAGATTTTTTTTTTAATCTTCACCATTACAACACTGGCCACACTGTCCATAGTTTCTTTGATAGCTTCAATAATTAGAGAGTTTTGAAAAGTTTTCTTTCTTTTTTTTTCTTCTTGTGTGTGCATATACGTACGTCTACAAACTTCTTGCTGTCCAGTTCACTTGAAAAAAAAAAGCGTTCTCACATGTCTCTGCACTTACACACATATTCATAATATTCATACCCAGCAGAAGTTTCTATTATATTGTTGAATTTTTTTTACCCCCCAGAAAAAACAGTCTCCATAATTTTTTTAGTATTTTTTTTTACCTTAGCAACGTATCAGAAACAAAAAAAGTTATTAGGGAATAAATACAGTTATGAACACCACCAATGACAATGTTTTTTTTTAAATATACGGTATATAGATATATTTAACTTCCCGTTGATTTTTTCTACGTTACTCCGAACTGTTTGGTATAATTTCACACCTAAAAACAGTTCTATTTTTTTTTCAACATAACAGCAGGAGTGTTCAAAAATGCTTTTGCAATTATACATATACCTTAATTTTACGGTATTTTTTTTTTTCCTTGCTAAGTAAAGATTTTTTTTTTATATTTTGTTAAAGCAACTTGAATATATTTCGCAGCAAATAGCACACAATTGTTGAAAATAACACAACTTGTTTTTTTTTTCTTATATACTTTCAACTATTTTTTTTTACATTTTTATCACATGACTGCAGTAGTACTCATACATACTTCATTTCCACAATAACCCAATGAAGAGTTTTAGTAAGTACTACGGAAATAAAACACCAAGATACTTAGCAAGTCCATTACAGGGTCTCATGTTAATTTGTCGATAAAGTAGAAACGTCATAATACTAGCACCGTCGTAAGTATGGCACACGTCGTTTTGGAAATAATAATATATTACGGACATTGTCAAGGGTAACAATGGAATAAATTTGTGACGTAAGCAGTAACTTCTTGCGTGACAGTGTTGCCATTTATGAACAATTGTATTTGTAACTAAACATTAAAAAAAAAACAACAAGTATATAGATTCTTACTATGCAGTATTTTGATAGACGCCATTCGCATTGCCACATAAGCTTTGGCATACACATAAAGATTACGTTACACTATACACCACAAATTGTCTTGAGTTAATAAAAACCTCTTTATTTATTAATAAATGATAAATCAAGGAAGGGTTGGTGCTAATATTATGGATAGATAGATTACATCATTCCAATTTCTGTTTTGCCGTTGTAAAAGCCTTTATGGACTTCTTAAGTCACTCAGTGTAAAGAAAAAAATGAAAAAAACGTAAAAAGCTTCGTAACAATAGAAGATTGATTAATTTAAAATTGATACATTTGATGGTCCCGCCAACATTCAAGAAGACACACTGATTAATTAATTAATTAACATGAAAAATTATCATGCTTGATTTGTTTTTTTTTTTCTTAGTATCTCTTTATATAGTAGATTCTACAATTGTAACGTTACTGGCGCTGGCTACTTCCTTCATAATGCAATTCTGGTAATTAAAAAAAAAAAGAGAAATAGATAATAATTGCTCTACTTAACCAGCAATTAGCGGAATGAATTAATAATAATGTTCTTTTTTTTTTAGTTATATTTTACATTTTTTTTTGATAGATTTATGGTACTTGAAACACATTATTTCACAAACTGGCTTTTTTTTTTAGTGCATGATAGCTGACATTCAAAAAACATACAATGGGCTCACTCGGTCAATTTACATACAAGATTCTCAGCAATTAATAATGAATATATATGTATATATATATATGTATATGCATATAGCTTCTAGCTACTGATTTTAGGAGTTCATTCACGTTTGCCTATGTTTGAAGGTTTTTTTATTGGTTTGGAATCTTCTTGTATCTTTGCACATCACAGAGAAAACAAACACAGCTGTCAAAAGTGTTCTTCCTATCACTGCAGTTTTACGAACAAACAAAAAAAAATTACTTGTTGAAAGTATAAACACAGTTTCCTTGTTTTTATTTCCTTCGTTAGTGTTATTATTATTTCTTTTAATTATTATTAACAATATTATCGTATCTTATTTGTCTCTTTTTTGTTTCTTTTTTGCAGTGATCATTTTGTTTTTTTGAAAAGTAATTGTTTTCATATTGTTCCACGAATAAGCAACAATATATATATATATATACGTACGGTTTTATTCTCTCTCTCTCTCTTGTACATTATTTTATTATCTTAAAGAGATGTCCATATTTCTATGTTCTTCTTAATAAGAACAAATTATAAGAGACATAGATATATAAATTCATCCATTTACACAGTGCAATTTTTTTTTTTTTAGCTAAGGTTTTATCCAAAAACCTTCGAACAATTCCATTCTAAAAGGAGAGTCAAAAGAATTACTACATGCTATAAGGATTGGTGGTTAAGGTGAGGAACAGCAGTTTTTTGGGTGTTACGAATTCTTTTTTCTTTTTTTTAAATCAAATTCATATATATATATATTTTTCTCACACAAGCGACATATTATTATTATTTTTTTTTTACTTCCTTACATAAATTTGTCCACTTTGGACTACAGTTTTCACCCGAAATACCACCCCCCTCGTACGAGGTGAAAAAGCTAACTTTTTCTTGTTTATTTTTATGCTTTTTTTTTCTTAAGTTCTTCAAAAAACAATTACAGTATGAGAACACTTATGTATGTATGTATATAAATAAGCTATCACAACAAATAAATTAAAAAATGTTTGTTATTTATATAGAATGTCATCATCATTATAATCAGTAATTAGAACAGAAAAAAAAAATTGTAATTAATATTTTTTTTTTCTTTTGCTTTCATACTTCAACTTTATACTCGTCTAATACGTATATGTATTTATGTTGATTTTTTTTTTTGTGTGTGTGACTAGATTCATGACTTAGGTAATTATTACAAAAACAAACAACGCAATCTGCACACGATAATATTGTGAGAAAGGAGACAGTCCTTTCTTTGTTTGTTTGGGCAGCACCATCTTGTTTTTTTTCTTGTTTTTCTTTTCAAAATCATATGCATCTGTTCTTTAGCATGCTTTTTTTTATTTATTTTATTTGGATCAGATGGCACAGCTATGACTTGCGTTTTAAGTATTTAATTTTCATCATTTCTTATACTCTCTACTAAACCTTTGTACAATGAAATTGAATAATAACTAGCGCCATTTTATAAGAAGAAAAAATAGATGTGAACCTGTCACTTTTTTTCACTAATAGTTACCTTTTTTTTTTTGCTCTTCATATTTTGAATTTCATTTTTTTTAACATTTCAAAGGTGATTAGCGAAACAGATAGTTTATAAACAGCACAGGTACAAAGAGGTATGATTCTTTAGAAATATACACATGTGTGTTTATGTGAAGTGTGATTAGAAGTATTGGATAATTCTTTTTTTTTTATCACTATTATTATAATCATTAATCATAGGGTATGTTGATATGAATAAGATGGTTTTTCATTAAAATTCAATAGAGTACAGTTTTTGACTTACCAATGATACAAGGGTTTATTTCCTTCTACGAGGCGCTTTTCAATGTTACTCGTCATTCGGTTACTCTATCACTAAACTCTCAAATCTTTAGAGCTTAATTCATCTGTTGGTTTTTTCTTCCTCTTTTAAATAACAACCATAACAGTATATAACTTAATTCCTAGGGTTTTCTATTAACATTGAGATAATACTATGATACACCGTACTTCCTTTGTTTTTTGTTTTTTTTATTATTCATACTTAAAAATCGCAAACTAGATCCATAATTATTTTCAGATCATTTTCTGTTATTTTGAATACATTACGCTTTCTTTTTTTCCGTGTGCGCAACGAGAGCGATTCTCCGCCACTGAACGCTTTCATTTTTCGTTTTTCTTTTCTGAGAGAACTTTTCTTTTTTTCTTTTTTTAGTTTTTTGCTTAAAAACATTCCATGATGAAAGTCTTATTCTTTTGAAAGTAAATTGAAGTGGCTTTGCAACGAGAGGGGGTAGGAGGGGTAGTTTTGCTCTTTTTCTTTTAGTATATATATATATATATAAAAAACAACACAGACAAAGAGGGGAGGGAGATTACTCACACAATCACATCAACGCGCGTTGATTCATGAAAACCTTTTTCTTTTTTTTTAGAGGCTGAAGCTGTATTACGATGTCTTTTCACTTTTTTTTAACCCCCCTGAATTTGTGTCTTTGCTTGCCGCAAATATAGATATATCTACTCAGAAAAGAATATTAATTTAATAGCAACACTTCTTTAAAAATTTGCTCCACTGACATATAGTCATTCTGTACAATATTTTTGTTTAGCTTTTTTTCTTGTGAGAATATTTGTGTAGATGTGAAGATCCAGAAACAAAGCCTAGATATTAAATAACAATAATGTTGCCTTTTTTTAATTAAGAAAGAAGATTAAATTATAAAATTATGATTTACAAGTATGTCAAGTTAATTTATTTTATGTATATATAGATATTAAAGATTTAAAATATGTCGAATAGCGAGATTTTTATATTTCCCCTTTTGTGCTAGACATATAACTGTTTTAAAACGTTCTTGCGTTTCTTTTCTTTCAAAGAGACAAGCAAATTGACATGTGATTGTATATGTAAGTGTATATATATGTATAGACAAAGAACTGCCATCGTTTTATTTATGTTTCTTTTGTGTTTAAATTAAGCATTTTTTCTTTTCAATTCTAGTCTGCCTATTAACGTCAATGTTATCGACATGTGCCGTAATTTGCTTCCGCAATCTCGTTATTATTATTTTTTAACTCATCATGCTTGTTCCCTCCCCTCCAACAGCCGTCTAATGTTATTTTTTCTTGTAATTGTATTCTTTCTCTTTTAAATTCCGTTAGCTGTGCTTAGTACAAGCCACAGCCTCGTAAATTGTTGGCAATGATTACATCGGTGACAGCATCGAAAACGAACTGGATATTGTTGGTATCAGTTGCGCAAGTCATATGGCAGTAGATTTCCTTAGTAGTGGATTTATTTTTGGCTTCAAACTGGGCTTGTATGTAAGAGGCTGCCTCCGCATACTCCTGGGCTCCTGCAAAGACAAGAAAATTGATACGCATTAATATATTTTGTGTGGTAATAGAAATAATCAATAGATGTGAAAATAAAACTTATTTGATATTATAAACAGTCTCCTAGTACGCTATCTAACACACCGAATTGAACTGAATTTATTTAAGGTCTTCATTTACGGATCAGCCCCGAATGGATGATGATGAGAGCGTTGGTGAAATGAAGAAAGTGGAAAGAAACGGGAAAACACCCCAAGAAAACCCAAACACCAACACAAAGCCCAAATTCATCATCAAGAGATGGGATTGACCCGGAATCTCACGCATCACAGGTGAGCGTTCTACCGTTGAGCCACCACGGTCCTATCTACTTCGTTCACTATCTAATATAGACGAGGAAATACCAAGAACCAGTGTGATTCTTAACCTATGAACTGACTGGATTTAAACCATACTGTCTTTGGATTGTACATCAAGGTGTTAAAAATCTATAACTTAAGTAAAACGATAATTAGTCTTTGGAAGAACTTTTACAGTCAGTTATACAGTTAATCGAATGTAACCTAACACACAGAAGTTATGGAAACTAAGTATGTCAAATGTAGAAGATATTCCCGCTTTTCCATAAAAGTGGGTTAGACTAGTCTGGTTAAAAACCCTTCAACTAACTCATGCATTTAAAAATTAATAGTAGAACCGTTAACGGGACCGACTTTGCCAAAAACGCTTTTCAACGTTCAGAGCCATCTATCGGCAAAGTCAAACACTCTTTGAAATCGACAAAGTACTGGATAGCATTACCAGTAAGTAGGTAATGCCATCTTTTGCCTACCTGGTGAACTACGTACTCTACTACACTATGTACGTATTGAGGAAAAAAGTGAGGATAAAAAACAGTGCAAACCCTAAGGGGGTTTCAATTAGCCATTCGGTAAAGTGTTAGATTGCTGGCCGGGAAATCTGGGTTCAATTTCCATAAATCTCCCACATTTTTTGTTCCTTTTTATTTTTTTTTTCAAATGACATTACATTTCTTGTTTGTATTGTTCTCTTTTGTTTCCTTTTGCATTTTCAACGTTTTACAGAATTCACAGAAATAGGCTGGATAAAGTCAGGTTAGATTAATGAATGTTCGTAGATGGCAGCACCGACACAACTAACTGTAGTAGATCCTGATATCACCTGAAGAGGACATCGTGTTTTCTGAACTGTGTAAACTTCTTGTGCGGAATATGGAAAAAATGGTGGAGAGGTAATTAATATACCAATGGCGTTTTTTTTAAAACAGTTATTGTGTTACTGTTTAAACATTTCTTCGATGTTAAGATGTAAAATATTAAATTCCATAAAATTACTGATATACGTTCATATTTCTAAAGTACTAGTTTCATTATTTCGCATTGCGATATATTTTAGAAAGATTTTTCATCAAACTAAGTGTCTATATTTTACTCTTAAACGTATTTCAAGTTTCCACAACTAAGTGTATAGTGGGTAACATATATGTATCGAGTTACTAACATTTTCTTACAAAAATGCAATTTATATGATGATCAAATATAAATATATTTCAAAGGATTGTTTTCACCCTGAAAAGGGGTTCCACGAGCAGTCGAAAGCTTGATGCAGAAAATTTTACGAGGGATTATCCTATCTAGTTTAAATTACCCACAGGAACAAATTCAGAAAGGAACAAAAATGAAACCAAGTTTCACACGCGTCTACAACTGCTACTTGACTTCTTGCAACCTAACTCTGCAGAAATCCACCAGTAGAGCTTCAAAACTTTTATTTCGTCTCTTCAATTACCACATCATAGTAATCAAAACGAGTACCCCGCAGCTGGCTTCTTGAGGTGGGGAAATAGTGGGGAAAAGCCAGACATTGCTAACTCAGGTTCATAGTGGGATGTGGCAAAATTCCAAAATAATTTGTTTGCTTCCACAGCTGGGGCATTTGTAGAATCATCTGGTGCTTTTGGAAAGGGATGTTCAGTTGCTTATAAATAATTTTTCATACACTACTGTAGCTGAGATGGACTGTTTTCAGTATAGTCAACAGCCCATCTTGAAGTAACAACAAGTCTACTTTTGATAGAGTTATAAGATGGTCTAAAGGCCTCGCAGATAAGGACATGTGATCACTTTGATAGTTTCCAACGTACAATTCTGTCATATGATGGACAAACGTCACATAAACATTGCCTCGTAGATTTATGGGATATGCTTTCCTCTCAAGAAAAGATGTGCTACCATTTTGTGCCTCAAGTGTATCCATTAACTGGATGGAGACGAAAAGAAAACCATTTACAATCTGTACTCATGACACGAATCGATGAGTAAATATACACATAATTGGTCTAGCTAGTGCAATGATATGTGGTCAATAATTATACTTTTTCCACACTGCCTGATATCTAGGGTGCTATCAACCTGGATACCAGCATGTGGATCTTCCTGGTTCCTCTTCCAAATATGCTTTTATTTTATCCTGTGTCCAGGGAAGAGTTGTATGTCCGTAGATGAAGTTTCGTCCCACTTAACTTAATGTTTTAGTATTTTTTTTTCTATTTGTAGATGATTGCAAGATGTTTAGGGAAGTAGATGCTGTTTATAACGCCCTCTAACATGTATCTCTGAAACAGTTAATTGGTATACAACTTGGACTCTAAATTCTTTATAATGTTCTCCACGCTTACAATTTTGTTGCAAAAGAACAACATTTTGTCTACTTAATTTACTGATAAGACTCCCATAATGCAAGTAAGTTCTCAAAATGGTTTCAGTGAAAAATTTGATGAAAATCGAAGCTTTTTATTGAGCTTACCAGGACTGCTACTAGTCGGTTTTCTGTACAGATTCACTCAGATCCGGTTTTAACATGTTTCTTTTTTAAAGGTTTCATTTGAACTAAATTGGAATACTGCTCTCCTATTTAGAATATGGTTTCTATTTACATGACAGGCCTTGATTTTGTCTTCGATAATTTAGAATTGTTTTTTCCAGGAAGTCGCAAAGAAATACAGCTGTATATCATAAGTTGTGGTGAATTTATAGATATAAATGCTGCTAATAGAATATGTGGTATTTTTACAAATATTTTTTTTGCCTCGTTTAATTTTAATCAAACTATCTTCTGCCCAACACATTTTACAAGAAATTATGGATAAAATTTAAGAACAAAATGTCGGCATATATTGATGAAATACCACAGTGTATACTAAAAAAATAAGTGTATTCATATTATTGCACCTGCTCTGGCCCATATTTTTAACCAATTCTTCCTTCAAAAACTTTTTTCCAGACCAACTGAAGTTCTTACTTATTAAACCCATAACCAAAGGTAATGTACAACCGATGTTGATACCTACAAATCCATATCACTAGCACCATCTCTTTCGAATATCATTGAAAAAAAATAGTATGTAGAAAGTTGTTTAATGGTTTTAGATATACAGAAAATCAACGTAATGTCCCACCATGCCTTTTTGAAAAGCATATCCACATTCTTAGCCCTTTATGAATACCTAAGTTATAAAGTGATTGATGTTGACCAAAAAATAACCCAATCAGCATTTTCTGTGATGTATCTAAAGCTCTCGACTGCATTTATCATAAGATTCTCCTAGAAACAAAGAAAAGTATGGATGGGATAAGGGGTATTGCTAAAGACTGGTTTTAGTCATGCTTCAAGTTGTATAAATTCTACACTCTGATGAATCATCACAATATATATAAACAAAATATCATTTAACCAATTATTGAAAAGAAAAGTAATACCCCAAGGTTCAGCCTTGGGTCCTATACTTTTTCTTTTGTACAGTAATGATTTAACCTTGAGTATTGGAAACTGCAAAATACTATTGTACGCGTATGAGGATAATATTTCCATAACGGTTTCTGATAAAATAGTGATTGATATAAATATAACTCAGCTCACAGAATGGTTCTTGGCAAACAAATTAAAACTAAAGCTAAAATTAATGCTAAGAAAACGACGTGTTTATATAATCAATTTTCCCCTATGGCAACTCCTATCTTGCCTCCTATTAGTATAAATAACTAAATGTGTAATTTCAAAATGTAGTCAAGTTTCTAGGAATACATATAGACAATAAACTAACTTGGCAAGATAATGTAGTTACTCTAAGAAAAAGGTTGGCCAGACTACTTATATGATACCCACCCTTGTACCTATCCTTGATCAAAGGATCATTATACTTTAGTATTATCCCCTCAGCTGAAACTGAATTATGTTCTACGATCTTGCAACTTTGATCCTTGCGTATTTGGAATTATCGATGCGCGGCTTTTTTGAATGTGAAGAGGTTGTTTATATTATCGTAAATGGTATTATTATGGTGCATTAAGTAGGATGATATTGTTGGACATGGAGTCCTTAGTATATCTTTACATATTGTTTAAAGTAAAGGTGTAAGGACTTGGATCTATCATCTTCTGGATTGGTACTTACAGATAAGTTTGAAATATTGACTTAGAAGATGGAGATGTGTATTTTATATGTCGGATGTTTTTCTGGTACATGTTGCGTGCTAGTTCTACATTGAGAACCTTAACAACTCCCAAAGTTCAGATTGACATAGTTTTCATCTACAATAACGTACACAAGTATATTAATTGGAATTCGTATGCGTTATAAAGATATTAGTATTACCTACCAGAGTTGTGTTTACGTACGTTTTGGGATAATCTTTAGTATCTGTCCTATATGAATCAGTCTTTAATTCTATACAATTAGATCATACTAGTTAATCATTACTTCTATGTATTCCATTCAACGCAAAGACACGATAGATTTGGCGCAGTCCTCCTGAGCAATGTATGGGGCTGATTCGCATCATCTACTTGAAAAGTTTGATCCAGATAGCATGGCCATGGATATCACGGTATACTTGGAGCAATTCGAGTCTTATTGCGAAGTTTGGAATGTTCCAGAAGATAAAAAAGTAATGGTATTTATTTCCGCAATAGACCATGATTTATATAGCTTGATCAGGGATTTGTGTGCTCCAAATTCTGTTAAAGAGCAAATGTCTGATGTAATTACCGAGAAGTTAAAAGAGCATTTTCAACCTAAAACTAATATTATTGTTGACAGGTATAGATTCCGTTCTATAAAACAAAGAGTTTCAACCTTCAAAAGATTTTCTGTTGGAGATTAAAAAGCAAGTTTCAAAATGTAAATTTGGTGATACGATGGACGATATTATTAGGAACCAAATAGTTATTGGCATACTAGATGAGGGAACATGAAAAAGGTTGTTTGCTAACTCACAACTCACACTCCAAAAAGCATTTGAGTTAATACAGATCGAAGATCAAGTAGAGCGTGATGCTAATTATTTTCAGCCTCGTGATGAGTTTCAATCTGATTGTTTCGAACTACAAACTGTACAGTCAAGAAAAGATTTTACTAATACTAAGGGTTATAATTTGTAATGGTATGTATCATATAGAACTGAAGATATGGAAAGCCTCACCGAGTTCGAGGTTTATGCAATAGATGGCAGCATTGGAACCGGTCTAGAAGAGCAAACTCTGATAAACAAGTACCGTTAGATGTCGTCATTGTCGTGATTAAATGCTTGCGGGAATTTTAAATGATAGAACATTAATGAATTGATGTTTTCATGCTGCTTTTTTACAGATGGATTATGGTTTTGTTATTTTGTTATTATTTAAACCTCGATGCGATTACTGAAAAGTTTAATTAATAATTCGATGTCTGAATCTTATGCACATAATGAATATGATATGATATTGTTATAGACTTGCTGAGTTTGGGTTACTGAGACAGAATATCCACGATATCTGAAATAAATTGGATATATGTATAGTTTATTAAAGATATACATGAAGTTTATATTACCTGCTTTTAATTATGACTGACGCTGCTGATGATTCTGAGGTGCAACACCTTAGGCTATCATTATCATAATAAGTGTCGTCCCGCCCAAGCGCTGTACCAAGTCCTGGGTAACAAGGGGCATCTTATTATTACTCTTCTATTCGCCCACGGATTCCCTGAGATCACTTATGAAGCGAACCGAGGCCTTGAAGACAGCTTACTAAAAGCTCGATATATAGATGAGAGAATATTATTGTTGATATCCCTAACCTTTTCAAATTCTAGATCTTCTCCGCCAAAGCTTTGTTTCAGGTGCGGAAAACTCTACAGTAATTTCAGGGATTGCCCAGCAAAGCAGATGAAAAGGTTGTTTTTTTTGTTCTAAGGTTGGACATAAATCTAATGTATGTTGGCTTAAGTTTAAACAGAGGCAGAATTTTAATCCTAATGTCAGTGAACCTAACGAGGTAGAAACTAAAACTGTTCCTGATATAACATCTGTTTCCGTGGAAGATTGCTTAACGTTAATCTCAAATTCACCGAAAGAGGAAACTGATGAATAATTCATACTGAATTATTGTTACTGAATGCTCGATATAATGAAGCTTCTATTCAAGGTATGGAAGGTATGGTTAATACAGGTATCAGCTGTTGAATCCGCTTTCTAAAGAAATACCTTTACTTAATCATACGAAATTAAATGTTATAGGATCTGCTAATTTAAAAGTTGCAATTCAAGAGGTGGAGTGTGAAATGTTATTTCACGTTACTGCTTACAATATATCCCATCTCATTACTGGTCAATCAGGATTAAATCAAATATATGGTAATTGGGGTAATTGGTTTGTAAAGAAAACGGTCGTCGATAATGACACACAAACTACAGACAATACGATTGTTTATCCTAGTGAAATCTGGGATGTTGATAACAGTAAGTCCACATTAAAACAAACTGATCCTAGTTTACAAAAACATCTGGAATTGACAACACAGAAAATTGATAAATTTAAAGCAAATGGTGGAAACCAATGCAGATGAATTAGTACAGTTAATTACGTCAATTTCGTTATCATTAGATGAGTTAAAAAAGCAACAATTAGATCTGAATGATAAGTTCAAGGGTGTGGCTGATAAAATGGTAAACGCTAATGTGGATAAAGTCATTGTTAACGCTTTAGGTTTGGTAAAGGATACCATTAATAATGAAAAAAAATTCTAATGTTGCTAAAATAGAGAAGCAAACAGTGGAATCAGCTGATGTTAATTCTTTCCCTAGTAATCCACAGCGAGTTAATTCTGATAATAAAGCAAAACAAAAAGAACCCAAAAATGCCAAACAAAAAAAGGCAAAACGTTTAGAAATGATTTGGCAACGAAGCAGTGGGTCAATCAATACGGGTATGCACATAAGCTGATAAACAAAAACTTTGAATCTCAGAAGTATAATTTACAGAAATTCATTAATGAAGGTCGTTTATCTGACGCTATAAGTTTGCTTAATTTACTATGACCATGGATTCCATTTGGAGATTAGGTTACATAAGTCAACATGGCAATGATGATGGATATGGTTCCGGTTCAATGGTTACGTTATTTCAGATGTTATGATGTACAGTTGAATGGTAAATTGCAAGAAATCATATGTTTCATGGAACTTGTATTGGAACATCGGAATTGGTGTGTGCAGATATTAAATACAGAACAGATATTAAATACATGTGTCATTAATGTTTCGTGGTATGTTATTTAAACATTAACTGAAAATGAACATATTTCTGGAATGATTGATAATGGGTATAATCACAGACATTATTACGACAAGATGGATAGTGATATATGTTTAAATAGTGTTTCATGGTTCGTATTGAAACGCTAGCCTGTAATCAATTATGGATTAATTGATTCTATGGGTGTTAATTTTGAATATTCCTGCTACCAAATGAATGGAAACTGTTCATTTTGGAAATCGAATGGAACTTAAGTTAACGAAGGTTTATATTGAGTGCATACAATTGAAATGATCATGTTCATTTTGTTTAAAGTTCTATGGTAATGTTTTAGTGAGACTAACTATGTGGTGCACTTTCCTTTTCAAGGAGGCTTTCATTTTTGAAAGTGGGGTGAATTGTAGTATTATCCCATCTCAGCTGAAACTGAATTATGTTCTACGATCGGGTAACTTTGATCTCTGCGTATTTGGTATTATCGATGCGCGGCTTATTTGAATGCGAAGAGGTTGTTTATATTATCGTAAATGGTATTATTATGGTGCATTGAGTAGGATGATATTGTTGGATATTGTTGGATATATCTTCACATATCGTTTAAAGTAAAGGTGTAAGGACTTGGATCTGTCATCTTCTGGATTGGTACTTACAGATAAGTATGGAATATTGACTTAGAAGATGGAGATGTGCATTTTATATGTCGGATGTTTTTCTGGTACATGGTGCGTGCTAGTTCTTCTACAATGAGAATCTTAACAACTCCCAAAGTTCACATTGACATAGTTTCGATCTACAATAAAGTACACACAACTATATTAATCGGAATTCGTATGCGTAATAAAGATATTAGTATTACCTACTAGAATTGTGTTTACGTACGTTTTGGGATAATCTTTAGTAACTGTCCTATATGAATCAGCTAGTTAAACATTACTTCTACGTATTCCACTCAACGTAAAGACACGACATATACCTCTATATTATGCAATTTTCCATCCTTACTTAAATTATGGTACAGTTTTTTGGAAATATTCCACTCATCTAGCTGTAGAAAATATTCTACAAAAAATAATGACAGCCTCTAGATTATATATATATAATAAATCACAGCCATATTCAATCCACTAGTGGATGAGGCCTCTCCCCGAAGGGAGGAGTTGGTCTACTTTTCCCACGCTGACCAGATGGGTTGGGAGAGGAGAGCCGGAGCTCTCACTGTGATCGCCACCTCTTTATTCAGGTAGCCCCCCTAATTGACCTCACGACGCTGGGTGGACGCCGCACAGGCAACACCATCTGGAGTACTGCAACGGTCACCCGTCCAAGCACTGACCAGACCCAGAGCTGCTTGACTTCGGTGATCTTACGGGAACCGGTAGACCAGCTCGGGTAGGGCGTTGCCCATATATATATATAT
>JAGDQP010002203.1:75400-108341 GCA_022664845.1 Lepisma saccharinum
CACTAGCATGAAGAAAAGCCGGAAGAGCAATTTAAGGTAAATTTATGATAAAAAGGAAGGATTTTACTTTCAGCTTGTTTGTTCCATATTAGAACACACACATATGCCTACACAAATATACACATGTCACTTCAATATTTCGGGTAGGCTCATAATCACGTATAGAGGAGAAAATGACGTGCAAGTGCAGAATAAACACAAGGTGGAAGAGACAGTGGCGATACGCAGCGGACGACGCATCAAGCTTGGAGAACAATTGGCTGCTGTATAGCGCGTAGATTTTAGGAGCTTGGAACAATTGATAACTGTACAGTTTGTAAGTTCGGGATGGGACTGTGGAAGGAAATGTGTTGAAAATGCAGAGGAAACTGGAGGTTAAGGCCAGGTTTTATTTACGCGCTCAAACCATGAATAAAGGCGCGTCCCACCCCCACAGACGGGGCAAAACGTGTATTATGGCAATCAGAAAAGATAGATCAAAATTGGTGTTGTGACACTCGGTGTACACTTTTGTACTATCAACAAACCGGATGTCCCAGTCTCCTTACACACCGAGTCTCATAACACCAATTTTGATCTATCTTTCCTGGTTGCCATAATACACGTTTTGTCCCCAGCATCTCAACTCGCCGTCTGTGGGAGGGCGCCTTTATTCATGGTTTGAGTGCGAAAATAAAACGTTGCTTTAACCTCCAATAACTCTAAACATTCAGTTTCCTCTGCATTTTCAACAAATTTCCTTCCACAATCCCATCCCGAACTTACACGCTGTACAGTTATCAATTGTTCCATCTTCCTCAAATCTAGGCGCTATACAGCAGCCAATTGTTCTCCAAGCTTGATGCGTCGTCTGCTGCGTGTCGCCACTGTCTCTTCCACCTTGTGTTTATTCTGCACGTGCACGTCGTTCTCTCTATACATGATTCCTACAGTGGGTTCATTGCTGTTGCCGCCCATAAAATTCATTTTATCTTTACAGTGGGCTCGAAATATTGAAGTGACCTTGTATATTTATATATGTGTGTGTTCTAACACGGAACAAATAACTGTAAGTAATTTCCTTCCTTTTAATCATAAATTTACCTTTCAGCCTGATTCAATTCACTATTGGATAGGGTTACCAACCGTTCGGTTTTTACCGGACATACCAGACTTATTAACCTTTTTAGAAATGTCAGGCCGGCATTTGTCTTTCTCTTGAAAATGTTCGGCGTTATAAAAGTAAACCGAGCGAGGCATTACTACACCTAAATTTGAATTGTCTGTGTTATTTACTGTAAACTTTATGGTCTTGAGAGGTGAATTTTCGATATTTATTAACTACTAGGATGCATGTTTGGTAGTACTGTTTGTATATCGCACACAACTATTTTTTGTCTTCGTTCGCGAAATTGCGAAAAGTACAAGAAATTGGTAAGAACCATAACATCAGTACGGAATATTTCTGTCTTTAACCTCTTCAAAACTTTCATCAGTAGATAAAAAGGTACATAACGAACGTGGTTCTACCAAGATAAAATGTTCATTGTTGTAAATTCATTGTGTCCGGCAATTTTTCAAAAAGTCCGGCATTTTTCGGAGTTTTGTCCTGCATTTGACAATTTCCAGTTGGTAACCTTACTATTGGATGAGGCCTCTCCCGGAGGGAGGAGTTGGTTTACTGCTTCCACGTTGACCAAACTTGTTAGGAGAGGAGAACCGAAGCTCTCAACTGTGATCGCCACTGTCTTTTATTCACAACAACTCCCCAGTCCCATCACTATAAGGGTGGACACCGTTCCAGACCCTCTCGCTTTTGAAAAAAATCCCTTGGCAGAGCGGAGAATCGAACCCGAGACACCACGATCGACAGTCAGAGAAGGACTTGACCAGCAGAGCGGTCATATATATAAATATATATATATATTTATGAGAAAAACCTAAACATTCACAAATACCACACCAGATCAAACGAATATGGGGATAAAATTATATAACAAACTTCCCACACACATTAAAGTTTCTGGAAGTAAAAAGCCATTTCTTAAACACATTTGTGACCTACTTATAAATGGTGCGTTTTACACCATGGATGAGTACCAAGAATAGAAAATAATTTCCATTAATGTATTTGTGTAAATCTGATCTTGACTATACTATTTAATGAAATCTATCCATTATATATATCTGAAGATTCACTATTATAAATTATCATTGTAAATTGTAATATTGTAAATTATCATCATGAAACATTTATGCGTATGTCTATGTTGCCGATCTGCTATATTAGTAAGAGCATTTTATGAGATATTTCAGAAATCTGCCAACTAAACTGTTATCAAATAATTTCTTCACCAATACTTTTGTAAGGTGTGTAATAACATGTATTAAAAAGTTGAGGTTCAACTCGCGTGGGAAACCCTAAAAAAAAAAAAACTGCTTAAGTTAGGGTATTCAAGTCAAGAAAAAGGGACACTTGGTTTTTGGGGGGGGGGGGGGGGGGGCATTTTTTATCAACCGCAGCGATTTCTAGCTATGGGAATACCTGAAGAACAAGTTTTATGAAGTGAACATCCAAACAATTGGAGAATAACAACAACAACATTGTTGAGCATAACAACAATGGTATCTAACACACGAATGGAAATGCTTAGTGAAGTACTGCTGGGCACTATTCTATGTTTGAATTTGAACTACAATATATATAAGATCTTTAGGCAACTTCGGCTCAGGCCAAACGGATGATGATGAGAGAGTTAATCGAATAAAGAAAGTGGGAGGAAGAGGCCGATGAAACACACGCACACGGAGTTTGTCCACCACAAACTCCCACGTGGCACAAACCGGATTGAAAGGAGAACGCCATGAATCAAAGACAGCACTCTACCACTGAACCACAGCATCCCCACCATTCTTCCAAACTGTTCTGGACACAGATGGACAGTATTTCGACTATATTTTGTAGCTTCAGTGAGGTTAGGTACAGAAACAAACATACTGTACATAATTTGTATATGTATATGTTCATACAGTGCTTGTAGTGTCCATGAAGTGTAAACCCACATTTAAAGGTTTTATTCAATACTTCTCTTCCCCATGTCGTTAACCACGTTCACATAAAGTTTCACGTTTTTTCCGATTGACCGTTTACCATCTAGAACCGGACAAACAGCGAAATTTTAATTATAACTACTGTATGTTAAAACGAACACAAAATGCTTTGCAGATTGAGTTCCCACTGTTTTTTTTATGACACCCTGTCTGCATCTGGTGTTCCTCCTGAGATATTCATGCTGTAATATTGCAAAGTCAACGTAATTATATATAAATAATGATATAAAAACAAAAAAAGTGCTTTGCAGATGGACTTCCCACCAGGAACCCACTATTTTTATTACACCATTCTACAGCAAATATTCTGCTCTTTCCAATGGTGTAAGCCTCATATTTGTATCTGGTGTTTTTCCTGATATATTCATGTTATTATGTTGCCATGTCCACACAATGAGGTAAAAACAGAAAAGTGCTTTGGAGATAAGTTCCCACCGAGAACCAATTGTTTTTATTACATTATTCTATAGAATTTTTATTTTCTTTCGAATGGTGTAAGTCTCATATCTGCATCTGGTGTTCCTTTTGAGATATTCACGGTAGAATGTTGCAAGGTGAACACCACTTCAGAAATTGTTTTTTCTCAATCATAAACCCATAACTCAAAACCTATTGGCTCTACGTTTTTATCAAATTTGGATTCTCTGATGAATTTCGCATAAGAAACACGTAATCATATCTTTTACAATTTATAAAGTATGACTTAAAAATAATAAAATTTAAATGTGTCGTAAGTCTCCGTAAAGTGTCGGTCTCGACAACATTTGAGGATAAAACATGCCAAACTTTGAAGCGCTGTAACTCTGGGTGCAGGTGACCTAGAAACCTGTAAATTGGAATTTGTACTAAGAACTCTACCAAGAATTAATGTGCTAAGTTTTATCAAAATCGGATACTATGGATGACATAACCTGCCTGAAATGGCATGGAATGATCCGTACCCTAACTTAAGCAGGATTTTTCAGGGCTTCCCACGCGAACTGAACTTCAACTTTCATTACACACCTTTACAAAGGTGTTGGTGAAGAAATTATTTGGTAACGATTGAGTTGGCAGATATTCTTATTCTTCCCTTACTGTATATAATATACTTGACGTACTTTCTCCGACACTCCGGCAGTTGCATGTCTTCCAACCTGATTTATCTCCTATTCTGCAACCAATGTTCCGCCTTCTCCGTTGGCGAAACCCAAACTCCTCCAACATTCCGCATCAACAACCATCGCTACTGCTCCAAATCACAATTTCCGCACCTCCCCATACATGAAAACACTTCCTATCACGGCTGCATCTTTGACGCAACCTTCCGAGTCAGAATCCTGCAAATGCTGAACCCTGACTCACCTATCACAAGTAGACAGAGATGGGAGCAGACGTAATCTCTATCCTTTCCGCCAACTATGAACCCGGCCTCAACTGCCTGTAACTCTCTGCAGCCCAATGTCTTCTTCTTCCTTTCTCCTCTTCGTTTTGTCTCTAGTTGTACTTATATTCTATTTTTCTATTTTGTTTCTTTGTTCTCTCTTTCCCCTTCATCTTAATTTTGATTTTATTATTATTACTATTATTTCCCCCTCCCTTCTGATTCTTTACCCTCTTATTCCTTCAGGAAGCCCCTTACCTACTCCTAGTAACTTTCTTCCTCCATTTGGTGTTTTCTTCGACCCATCTATTCATTTTCCCGCCTCCATAACCTGACCACACTGTTACCCAGAATCAGTCGGCAAAATGGCGTATCCTTGGCACAAGTCCCGCTCCTGTCCGCTCTGTCCATTTTCTTTCCTACCATATGAAAATGCTTTTGCGAAACGTAACCGCTTTTCTTTTGTGACCTTATATATATATATATATATATATAGGGTGAATATATATATATAGGGTAAATTTAAGACGAATGAAGGAAAAAAAGGATAATACAGCTTATAATTTCCTATTGCACCATACATATTCACATATAAAAAGTCACTATATTTCGTGTATTACACGTTTTCAAGTTTGAGGAAGAGAGCGAAGTTCACGTGTTCACAAAGAACAAGTTCGAAGAGACGGTGGCGACACGTAGTGGACAAAGCATAAAAACTGGAGAGCAACTGACTGGCGTAGCGCGTCGATTTCCGGAACTTGAAATAATAATAACTGTATAGCGTGTAAGTAAAGGGTGGGATCGTGGATGGAAATGTGTTGAAAATGCAGAGGAAATGAGGAGCTAGAGTTATTGAAGGTTAAGGCCAGATTTTATTTTCGCGCTCAAAGCATGAATAAAGGCACTCTCCCAGACAGCGTGTTGAGGTGTTGATCGTAGGGGGTAAAATGTGGATTATGGCAACCAGGAAAGATAGATCAAAATTGGTATTATGGGACTCGGTGTGCAAGGAAACTGGGGCATTCGGTTTGTTGATAGTACAGAAGTGACGATGGTTATTAATTCGAATGTTAAGAGCACAACTTGTTTCCCCCACATAAAAGGCATCACAGAACTTGTAGGTTAGGATGTATATAACATTACAGGCGTGGCATGTACCCTTGGGATTGGGAGTGTACCCCTACGACCAGCACCTCAACATGCCGTCTGTGGGAGAATGCCTTTACTCATGGTTTGAGCGTGAAAATAAAACCTGGCCTTAACCTTCAATAACTCCAGCTACCCTTTTCCTCTGCATTTTCAACACATTTCCATCCACGATCCCACCCTGTACTTACACGCTATACAGTTATTATTTCAAGTTCCGGAAATCGACGCGCTACGGCAGTCAGTGGTTCTCCAGTTTTAATGCTTTGTCCTCTACGTGTCGAGACTGTCTCTTCAAACTTGTATTTTGTGAACATGTGAACTTCGCTCTCTTCCTCTATACTTGAAAACGTGTAATACACGAAATATAGTGACTTTTTATATGTGAATATGTGTGATGTTTTGTAATACATATTTATAAATAATAAACTGAATATGACCTCTGGATGGAATGAGAAAAATGTTCACAAATCAATATTATTCAAACATCTAGGCAGTTATAGAATTGAAAGAGTTTGCGAATTGTAAAACAAAGCAGTAGTACAATAGATGGCCTTTATCCTTGATTGAAGATCTGGCAGAGTTTGAAATTACAATAAAAAATTAACAAGTAAACGAGACAATCTTCATAATTTTCCACTTCTCTGAACTCGTCTTCACGATCTCCTTCCCAGTGGTTCTTGTTGATCAAAGAAGGCCCTTTTGGAAATAATGGTAATATGAAACTTCTTTTAGTGGGGACAAAGAAGTTGAGAGAAGGGTCTGAACTTAATAGTAATCGCATCTGGGTTGCCCTTCATTCTGGAACCTTTCCGCGTGTCTGTAGTACCTTACATTGGGTGCATTCAACGGATTAAGGTAGCACTAAGTGCTGAGAGAGCATTTTAATTGTATTAGTTGCTACTTATAGGCAAACCAATAAGATTCCAGTGCTCTCTCAGCGCTTAGTCCGTTGAATGTGCCCTGCTTCTTCACATATCTCTCCTATCAGCAAAATTTCGAACTACATTAGAGCCCTGAATAAGCATTTTGGACAAGCAAACTGGTATGCCGAATCTGTTGCGCAAGGCTATATATATCTTCCTGTAGTTTCGACGTAGTAGTTACCGAACACAGCTACATTTATTTCAAATAGTGGGAATTAATATCCTTCAAAATAACGTCACATCTACTATTGCTGACTTTAATCACATCCTTGATAGGTCTGGAAAATTCACCTGTTCAACAGTCATGTTTCCATCATTTCTGGGTCCAGGTTTGGAGACATCAACAGGAAGCCCCATTTCTGTTCGGCATTCCTTCTGAATCATATAGTAGTTCGTTTTTTATCTTTAGTAATCTGCCAGTTTTTTTTAAAGTCTGTAACTGATGTGGAAATCCCATTGAAAAAAAAATCGGATATAGGCACGAAATACTGAAAGACCAAACGTGTATGTGTCTACAATTCGTTCTCGAATTATATCCAAATTGTTCGCCTAACTGATCTTGTTTTAGACATAAAGCAACGACAGAACAAAACTGAGATGCCTAAAGGCCATACATAAATGGAAATTCAAATTCACAAAACTAAGAAATGAGACAAAATATGAGTAACAGAGGGCGCCTATGTTCCTGTTGCTCCGTTTTTGAGCGTCACTTAACACGAAACACAGGTTTGGAAAGCGCAGGTGGTCGCAGCTAAAGCTAACGTATTTGCTTTATTCATTAAGGGTAAGCAGACAGTTCAAAAGTGGTTTCATAATTTCCTTTCGATTCTTCTGTTTTTAATGCATGAACTATAAAGAACAGTGAAAATCAATGAAACCAAATCATTAACTGTGCAATAACGGTAGCTTAAAATTACGGCAAAAATTACTCGATTTGCTTAAAATATTACACTTCTGTACAGAGCAGATTCCAATCCAAGTTTACCTGCTCCTTTAGTGGTCTTGCACACCAAATTTCACGAATTAATTTGCAAGGTTCTGGTACGCGAAATACATTGTCAAAATAACTGCAATGTCGGGCTCGTAAGAAGTTGCCAAATTCAAATCGTTTACCTTGAAGATATCGTCCCAGTTTTTTCGGACATAAGCTGTTTACCTTGCTCAAATCTGCCCCGGTACGTCGAATGATGCGCATTTTCTTTTATTATGGGAGAGGAAGGAACGATGATCAGAAAACAAGGACAATTTAATTTAATAGTTACTTCGTAAGTGAACATGTTAGAACAAGCTACAGTTCTCTCCAAAAGCTTACCTACAATCTTGTAGATTATTTTTGACATTGACATACACAAATTGTATCAAGATCTCTGATATCAAGCACAGTACTTCGCCAGGTAACGCACACAAGTGGCGAAAAAAAATTACAGTTGTGTGGCATATAGGGCTTTCAATTTACAGATGTTATAAAAAAGAAATTTCGTTTTATTAAAATATAGGTAAACATAAGAGTGGTCTTAAGTGTACTACCATGTTTTAAAAAATCAGGAAATTAAATCAATTTTTCATTTTTATTTTTTTAAATTTTAATATTTTTACGTTTTATGTCGTAAAATATTTCACAATAAAATAATTTGTTCCAGGTACAAATCATACCGGATTACAATAATACGATGAAGAAAAAAAAGAATTAAAAAAATTGAAAGCAATAGCAGCGAACAACTTGTGGAAGGGACAGGCAATCATGCACTTTATCTTCTAATTAGTAGCAATACGTTTTATCTTGATTCAATTTTCATCAGTCAACACATACTTCAGGATTATTACTTGATTATTGCATCAGATTAAATTCTAATGAACTTCCGAACATTTAATGTTTCGAATTGCCAACATCAGTTAATCATTTCGAGGAGGAATGGAATTAATTTCTAACGTTTACGAACTTTGTATGGAGTGAATTTCTAACGAGAATAATACATTTTTTCCCTCTTCCTTTTTTTGATTTCTCTTGTTTGAATCTACTTTTTGTTAAAGGATCCAACGATGGCGTCCACATTCATTTTCTTAAACAAATATTATGATATGTTGTTCGCACTATGTAGAAAATTATACACCCTATAAGTTTTCTTAACGTGACTGAAGAATACGTATGACACGAGGAGCAGATTTGTACCGTTTTGTTGCTGAGTGAACACTACTGAAGCTTACAGAGGAAAAAACGAATACAATTACGAATGTTGAAAATCTTTCAATAATAAAATTTTTATGGTTGTAATAAGAGTCTTATTCAGTTCAACATCATTAAATTTTCCATAATAGCCAATGTATTTGCAGGTTGCTTTTATGATAAAAGCGTGCCAGCATTAATAAGTCCTTTTGAACTTTACAGTTTCTGTCAAATCACTACGGGATGATCGAACCATAAGCATACTATTTTCTTCAACTATAAAAATCACTAAGGAATGATCGAACCATAAACATGCTGTTTTTTTGAACTAATATTTGTTGCTGTCCAATATATATATTTACTTGATATCACTTCACACCGAACGAGAAAAGAACGTCCAAAAAATTCTAAGATATCTTCATATTCGAACTCCTTGTTGGGTTTATTTGGCGTCCAAGAACGCCGCACTCCACGAATAATCCTTTGACCAAGGGTCAGTTTCTTCAACTGGATCATCTCGGGCTGAACTAAATCTTTCTGTTCACGTTTTTCAGACTTCTTCAATTTTTGGAGAAGCTCTACGAAAAACTTTTCTCGGTCGACTTCATTTCCGAGTTCAATACTCTGCAAGGCTTGTTGAAGTTTTGTGTACTTCTTTTTCATCTTTTTCTTTAGATCCACTGCCTTTCATTCTACTAACTCCAGATCTAAATCTCGCGCTGATATCATCAATTTGCCTTGTTTGCCATCATCATGTATCATATTCTGGACTAGAGTCTTCCTGGTTGTAATGAATCCATTCAGCTCTTCTTCATCCTTTGTAAGCGCCTCCCGCACTTCACGTGGTAACACAGTGTTATCCTTTTCCTGTTGCGGTGGTCTATCCTCTACATTTGAAATATGACTCTCAGCGAGGCTGCAACTGGGAGGATCATATCCATCTATCTCGTAGTACGACAGGTCGTAATGGTGGTCGAACCGATCATCTGTTCGGGTGTTTATATCAAAAGAAGGATAATTCACACGGTATATAGGAGACGCAGGAACTTCGCTGTGACAGGATATGTTGTTTTCATATTTATTGAAGATTACTTGATCTAAATGATTCACAAGTTCTGTCTCTTCGGTATGCAAATACTCTAGACTCATGTTGGCTTCCTTACTTGTCCAAATCTCACCCAAAACTATCTGTGAACCAGTTGGTATAGATTCGGGAACCACTTCACGCTGAGACTGGTTGTCGTCACTTATTGATGGTGTTTCTGCAACCTGTTCGGTCCTCAAACAATTGGCATCCACATTGATTGGCTTCCTCTGGAGAGGAAATTTCATCTGATATTTCAACAGGCTCATCTGACATTACATCAGGTACATTTGACATTACGATAGGTTCTTCTGGTATTGCAACAGATTCATCTGCCATTATGTGAGGTTCAGTACCTTCGGACACCATAGCATGATATGGCTTGTCTATCAGCGTTTAAGTAATAGTACAATTTAGATTCTGTTCGTGTGTCGACATTTCTACATCCATGCGATTAGATTCATCATAGACTGTTTGTGTGCTGTCGACAGAAGTTACATGAGTAGGTTTTCTACTTCTTGGTGTAACTTTTCTCACGAGGCGGATTTGAGTAAACTTTGCCTTGCGTGAGAATTTTTGCACACGAATACGTTTTTTTCAGCGGCTTGCCCAGTGGAACAATTAGAGTAAGTTTTTGTGTTGTGTTTCTTTTGTATCCCAAACAAACCGTTTCAGTGTTTACTTGTGGCATCAATTGATGATTGCTATTTCCTTCCAAAAAATAAAGTTTTATACGACGTCCGTCCGGTAAGTTAATCTGGAAATTCATCTCCGGTACTTGAACCGAAACATTCAGATTAAATCTGGATATTGTGCGGTGAATAAACAACTCAGTGAAATTAGATTCTGGAGGTCCTTGGAAGCTTGGAAATGGTGTAAAGATATCTATGTGATAGAATGGAACGTTTTCATTGAAGGTTAGGACGAAAGTTTCAGTTTGAATGCAGATAATATCATTCAGGCTAATAAAGCTTCCCAATGTCATTTCGTATGGCTCTCGTCTCTCATAGTAACGCAGCCACTGATGTCGAGATTGTAATTGAGTTCCCAGGGTATTCAAGAGATTCATCATAAAAACAAATTATGTTTGACATGAAGCGTCCGTGACACATGTTGGCTGTATATCTATGGTTGGAAGAGCCTGTAAACTCAAATGTCTTCTTGAACACTGAACGCCAATTTCGCTTGTAATTGCAATCTCTTCAGCACGAGATGACTCAATGTACATCAAGGAAAGCAGAAAATGGTCTGTTAGGATCTTTGGCTTCGTTTGAATACCAATACAATTAACAGAAAATGAATGATGTGTCGTCGGCGTAAGATCAGAACTTATATCTGGAAGCGCAGGAACATGAAGTCCTTCATTCCAGCTTGTTCCTGGTTCCATGATGAATTAGATGAGAAGCCGAAAGCTGTTCATATAAAGTATTATTTATTAATGAAAGCTTAGGAGTGTATTTTCGTGAAGAATTCTTGAAATAAAATTAATTGTTATCGCCCAGCGATGTGCATTTAATTATTTTAATAAACAAAACAATGAGATGACAACGTTTTCTTTGTTGTTCCATCATTATTAACAAAGTAAAAAATGTTAGTAACATTAAAAAATCATCTTTACATATATTATTTATCTTTATTTGTACTAAATGATAACTGGTAGAACAAAATATATATCTATTTCTGTTTGCAATATTATTCAATACACAAAGTCTGCCTATTATGAGATTCGTACTTGCAGATGTTACGTATTAGCCAATGTATGTATCGTAAGGGATGAATATTTATGCAACATTTCGGAACTATGTACTATTGGTGACAAAAGTAAGTATCCACTTAGACTTTTATACTTAAACTTATGCATCCCACATACAATCAAAGTTAAATGGGTTGCATAAGAATAGGGGAACGTAAAAGTTGAATTGTGTGTGTTTATGATATATTATTAGTGTGTGACAGAGAAAGACCACAGTGCAGTCTTAGTAATTCATCCTTCTTGTTATCAATGTGGCATTTCATCAGCGGCGGAGAATTGTAAACCATATTGGGGTGCGAATGATTTATCAGCGTAAAGGTAATTATTAGGTATCTTGATACCGTAGCTAACAAAAAGAGATCTTATTATCCCGCTCAGTTCCTACGTCCATCTATCCGTGTCCAGAAAATCAATAACAGGAACCACAAGTTGTAGAGAGATGGTTGAGATGTCGTTGAAAAGGTTTAGACTAGCCGCTTGAGCCGCCTTCATTGGCAAAGCCATTTGGTGTTACTAACCTATTCTTGTAATTTTTTTTTTTTATTATTACTTTTGTTTCGTAAGTATACTGTGTGAGAAATAAGGGTAAAATGTTTAGCAAAGGTCTCGCCAAGACGAGTTCAAACCCGTCCAATTGCACCAGATCGCAGGGGCGGTCTCCCGTTTGGGGGGAATTTTCAACTTTGGAACTACTAAGAATAGGAGGTTGTTGAGGTGTCCCTGGAAAGGTCTCAGTAAGACGAGTTCAAACCCCTATCATTCATCCAGATCGCAGGGGTAGTTCCCCAGTTCCGGGAGAGGGTATTTTAACTTTGAACTAGTAGGGTAAGGAAAGTGGTTGATGTGTTGTTGGAAAGGTATCAGCAAGACTACTTCAAATTAGTCTAGGAAAGTTATTTGGGTGAACCTAGAAAAAATCGCAATATAATTTCTGTTAGTGGTTTCTTATGAAAAAATACCTGAAAAAAAAGCGATGGTGAAAACTTTACAACTCTGAGCGCGCGTAGGACCGATATAACGAGTTTTCAATATGGCCGCTACGCGCTCCTTATATTTAACATAAATGCCTGTTTTTGCAAATTCTTACCTTGATTCTAGTCTTTATATTAATAATCATCCAAAAATGTTTTCGTTGAGTTAATAAGTGTTTTCTGGGTTGGTATTACAATTTACACTGAAAATATCGCGAAGTATTGTTCATACATTTAATAATTAATAATATTAATCTCACTTAAACTTAACTACTTTTAAAATTTTAGTTCATTTTTTTTTCATTTGTACGTATTATTTCCTATTTTTGAAGTAAATCAAAGTTACTCTTGAATACCACACCTCTAAATGAGCTTAATATGAAATAATTTTACAACAATACATGTTATAAATAGAAATGACATATTATAAGAAAGTATCCTTAGTTTAACTGCATGGAACTATGAATAGCAAAGGAAAGGTATATATTATGATCGAAATATTGTTTCAACCTCTTAAAACTATTTTAGTGAACGTATTTCCTGTATTATAACCAGCTGCTTAGTATGAATTCATTAACTAACTCAAAAACTGTGGCTTACGGAATTTGCAAGTAACAAATATTTGTCATTGGATTCTACTATGAGCAAGTTCAAGTGAATATCTCCTGAAAATCCCTTTTAATATTGTCATCCCAGCGACGTTTCGGTTTTTCCAAGAATCTCTTTTCCTCCGGTTTACGAACCACGTTAGAATATAATCTCAGGTTTTCTCCCATTGGAGTTATATGGCCTACCCATTTTAGCCGTTGTGATTTCATTATTCTTATAATGTTGGGTGAATATTAAATCTACATCATCCACGTACACGAACAGTTGTTTCAATTCATTCAATATTAATATCTTTTTGTTCCCTTATTTTTAGAATCGCATATTCTAACGCAGAGTTAAAGAATAGTGGTGACAAGCTGTCACCCTGTTTCAATGCGTTATGAATTTCGAAACTGTCTTCTGACATATTATTACTAAAGCTAGGATTTTTATGTAATTACATATCCCATTTGCAGTTATGAAGGACGCCAGAAAGAAAAAAATGTTCATGAATTGTAACACTAGTATCAACATTTGTGAATTTTATTTTACATATTTCATTTTATGCTACATATTTCCTGTTGATCTTATATAAACCTACATATTTTGCAACTTTCTTTCTAAACTTTGCTTTTCGACTACATTTTAAAATGTCCCACGGGCAGAGAGCGATTCAAGATTGTCAATGTATTCAGGGTATTGCAAAACAATATCGATAAAACCACGTCATTAAATGCCTGACATGAATGTAAAAAGAAAGTACAAACCATCTGAGGTGCACAAATGATCTGTTTCGGATCTATAGGGAATGTAAGTTTGGGAAAGTGGACTTTAGAGCTTGATATTTTCAATACCATTAACAGTACAACTAAGGCAGCATGGTATCCTCAACCTGCACTATCCAAATATGTATATTGCAAAATTGCGCAATGGATGCACAGGGTATTCCCCAAAGGACATAGGGGATTCCAGACATTTATGGAGTAAATGTAGCTGGAAATAAGTATGATGACAGGACCACTTGCGCCAGTGATACCTTATGACGTGGAAATGTCGTTTTCAACATACAAGTATGTCCTTTCTGATTGACGGCAATCTACGACCGTAGAAAACATGGCAAAAATACCTGCAAGTGCATAAATGTATTAGTGTGATGAATTATTAATTATTTATTAAATCACCGTTGTATCTATGAAATATTAAACGAAGGTAAATGTTTATCGCTGCAATAAATACGCAATATTTTAGGCAAACTACGTAGAAATATGGCAAAAAAACTATGCATCAAAGTGTGAGTGAGTTGAATTATGGAAAGTTTCATTCATTGGATCACCTTTGCGTATATGAAAAGGTAAAAAAAAGCTAAATGCTTATCCCCGCAGAACATATTTGGTTTATTTGGTATTACATATTTTTACCTTAATTACATATTATCCTACATATTTCATTAGTTTTTGTTACATATTTATGTAGATATTTTACATTCTGATATTACATAAAAATCGTAGCTCTAGTGATGTAATACGAAACTATAAGCTGTACGTATTATCCTTTTCTTTTCCTTCATTCGTCTTAAATTTACCTTAAATTGCCCTCTCGGCTTTCCTTTGTACTCGTTATATATCTATCTATCTATCTATCTATCTATCTATCTATATATATATATATATATATATATATATATACAGCCATATTCAATCCACTAGTGGATGAGGCCTCTCCCCGAAGGAAGGAGTTGGTCTACTACTCCCACGCTGACCAGACAGGTTGGGAGAGGAGAGCCGAAACTCTCACTGTGATCGCCACTGTCTTTTATTCACAGAAGCTCCCCAATTGTCCTCAATATATATATATATATATGAATGATGGTATAGTTCCATTTAAATTGCCGTTTTAAGAGCTCAACTTTTACATACTTATTCGCCCAGACTTAATAGTCAACTACTCACATATTCAGGATCAAGACTGGAAATCGTCAAACGCGCTATGTTCTTCGAAATATAAGGCATCTCAAACCTTATGTAAATAAATAATAAAAACTTATAATAAAGGGGCTCCTGTATGGTCTAGTCGGTAGCGCACTCAACTTTAGTGTGAGCGATCTTGAGTTCGATTTCCGATGGGGGGTTCAAAATGTTGGTGTTGACCCAGCATCGTGACGACAACTGGGGAGATACCTGAATAAATAAAAAAAAAGTAGCGAACTGTGGTCATGAAAGTCAGACACACGGCTACGAAGAGGTGTTACGCTGACCCCGTAACCCTCTACTTGAGCGTAATATAGCCGTCACAGGCCAGTGTCTTTAAGAGGCTGTCGCACCACACAGTTTAGTATAATATATTAAAAATACTTAAATGCTGTAAATATAATAATAAAGACTGTACACAAAATAAAAATAAATAATAAAAGAGCTTTTCCTAGATCTCGCGAGTACTGACTCGTTCTTGTGAAATAGACTGTTCGATTTTGTTTGTTTGTTTATTTGATTATGTTTAGAAACTGTTACTTCCTTTCCTTCCCTTTATAAAGAAGCCGCCACGCACCTTTAATTCTTTAAGCACTTTATGTTTAAAAATATCTTAACCTGCCATCTGTTCTTTAAATTTAGAACTATTCTTCTTCTCTTCTTCTCTCGTTTCACATAATGTTTGTTCAGTGATGTTCTATTGGATTGAATCCAGTGATAAAAATCCTTTCTGTCACGCCGCATTGTCAGTAACGCAATAAAACAGTGAACAGTCTTTTTAACTTTTTTTTTGTTTGAGCTTTTTTTATTATTTCAACTTCACTCAATGAAATTCATTCTTCAGAACATTTGAAAGACATTTAGGACAGGTTTTGTGCCAGGATTTCGAAACGAAGAAACGCGAGTAAGCGACGATTTCAATGGATGCATGCAAGTACCCAACTTCACTTTTTTTTTTTACTAACATCGATTTTTTTTTTTTACTTTCCGGATAAGATTGTGTAAACAGTGGAATTTGGGTTGGCTATAGTGGAGAGAAAAGAAAGACAAGGGGGGTGACGGCTAAATCTTTTAAATACTTTCAGCGAGTTCTCAGAGATCATAATTATATTTCCACTATATAGGCCAGGAATATTCAAGGAGAAAAAAAAAAACGGAGTATTCCAGGAATTTCCCGACCTATATATGGATTATGCCAATATTTGCCTCGGGAAGTTTCCAGCAATATTATTATTTTAGCAATTATACGTTAGCTCTCAATAATTTCTGCACATGTTTAATCTTTGTAGATAGTCTCAAAATATGAGAATGTCATACATCTATTTATAGTCATAGATAGTTTGATTATTTCCTACAAAATTTCATGCAGTTTGTCAGTGTTTGAGTGAATTGTTATTAACGTCCTTAAACGAGTTGGTGAGCTTCTAAGGACGGGATACACAGTTTTTGGTAAAGCGGGCTCCGCACCACTGCGTCCAAGATACCTCGGCGGAAATTGAACCCGTGACCACGCACGCAGAAAGCGGGGACGCTACCCTCTCAGCCACCGCAGAGGTTGTCTGTCAGTGTTTCTTTCAGGGGTTTACCCCTTCCCCCGCGAGCAAAGGTATCATAAGGAACACAGCTTACGAAGGTTAGTCTCTCGTAAAGAAATTGATACACTATGGCGGCCGTTTGTTTTCGTCACGAAATCCTGTATATATAAAGAAAAGGATTTGTTTGGTATACTACGACTTCTTCCCTTACTTTCTTTTCTTTCTATTTGCAATGCATAACTATTAGGCTTGTTCAGATCCGGACATTTTGATATCCTTACTTCGGACTTTTAAAAAGGTCCGAATCCGGGGACAATTTTGTCGAACTGTCCGAAATCGGACGTTCTGTCCGGACTGGGACTGTCCAAAATTGGACTCGGATTGTCCGAACATTTTATCGGGCTCGGACACTAAAATGTCCGTACCTCGGACATTCCGAGTCCGACGAACAACTCTAATAAGTATAAGCAACTTCACAATATAATTTTGTACCTACATGTTAGAATTTTAATTCTTCCGTGGTAAAAAAAAACGGTGTTAACGTTTCGAATACTTCAGTATTCATCGTCAGAACCACTCGTAAAAATAATAAGGAAAAAAAGAGAAAAAAAAGGAAAGAATATTTATTAGAAGTTAAATTGGTGTATGATGTATATTGTGATCACTGAGATAAACTTAACGATACTGGAGTGCGCGATTAGTATCTATGGACGTATGGGAAATATTTAACCTTATTTGTCCATTCTTCCTTTAATTGAAAAGGCACCGAACTTTCAGTTCTAACTCAGCTATTTACACTTGTTGTTGCTGGGCGCTCTATTTTAGGCTTCAACAGTATGTGTTGTGACACCTTATACAACCACTCTGAATTAGAACTAAAGGAAGATGCTTGAGGTGTCGTTCGAAAGGTCTCAACGAGACTTACTCAAATCCGTTTTGGATATACAGATCGCATGGGAAGGCTGAGATAGGGGCCAATTTGTAATTTAGGAACTACTAAGGGTAGGAAGCTGGTTGAGGTGTCGTTGGAAAGATCTCGCCGCAATTTTTCCAACAGAACATTGATCATACAAATAGGATGCTCACTGCTGAAGCCTGGCGGTAGCATATATGCACAGCTCCCCGACTCACTTGTTTCATTTATGCCCTAATTTTTTAGTTATACTGAAAATTTTGGTCCATTTTTGAATGAATTGGGAGTGGATAAACGAGATGGTTTCCTGTTCTGTTTGAATTCATAAACTAATTTGACTTAGAATGCAATCGAGCACTCCAGTAGGATAATTTGGTGTTCACTGATTGTGATATATTTTAAAACATTGTAACCAAATGAACAGAACGGAGAAGTGGATAATTGTATGAATTGATACTATGTTATTGTGTAGATTTGTGATTTATTATTGTTATTTTTGTGTAATGAAGTTCTTAAAACCCTGATTCATTCAAGTCTATCTATGAATTTTAAGGGGTGGAAATTGTGATAAAGCTCGAATATCCTGTAAGGAAAACGCACCAGTAATGGACACTTTGAGGGCTCTTTTCACCGATATAATTTTTAACTCAAATACAGTTTAAATGTATTGATCAAATGAGAATGTTACACGTCATTCATGCGTTCTTCTAGTGATTTCCACCCATTACTTTCATCAACATACACTATCTGAGAGGAAATCACGTTTTCTGTCTAACATTGTTTTTGTACCAGTGATGACATACTGTTTAACTTAAAATAGTTTAAATAATCACTGCTGATGTTTCGAATATAAGTAGTAAACACGATTATATGTTTAATGCTGTTCTTCGATTATCTGATTGTTTCATGGAATTCCACAGAGTGATCATCCCGAAGGTCCTGGGTTCGAAAATACCTATCGACCATCCTTACTGAGGTTTCCACGTTTTTTTACTTCAGTCATAACAGGTAAATGTCCTAATGGCACCTTCAACTTAGACCTGTCCGACTCCTTCCCGCTTCCTTTCCAGTACCCTATCCCGGCCTGAGCCATACATTCTTTGTGGCCATAAAAATGCAAATTCTAACTTGCCAAAAAATTTCCTCACAAACGTATTTTCATGAAGAGTAAATAATCTTTCCCGAATTGAAATAAAACAACGAACAGAATTATGATTTCACCCTCGGAGTTGTGGAGAGTTTAGCGCGCTCATTTTGTGCGCGCGTGTTCATGAGTTCAATTTTCCCTGAGAGCTATTGAACGGAGTGGTTCAGAGCCCACTTTACCAAAACTGTAAGTCTCGTCCTCAGAAAGCTCACCAGTTCGCTTAGGGTGTTAATAACAACTCAATCAATCAAGGATTTTGATTTCAACCTAGTAATGAATAGTGCCTGTCCATAACTGGACAAAAACTGATTTTGCCATACCGATAATGGACACCCCTTGCTTTCCATAACAGATCCAAGTAATAATTGATTTGGTCATTTAAATACTCGAAACCGAGACATTTCGTAATGGATAATAGTGCACAACAACAAAAGTAATCGTTATTGTAATTTCATGAATAAAAAACGAAAGCTCTCGCCTTAATCACTTGCTTAACAAAATGCATGGAAGAGTGGGTGCAACCATGAACCTAACTTCAACATCATGCCAGAAATATCAGATGAAACCACTGACGAGCGAATAATATTCAGTAGCATTAAAACATACTATATTAAATTTTCCCATGTAGGTGAAATGATTACCGCCCTTAGGAAAAACAGATTTTACAACTTTTCTCTTCAAGTGTCCATTACTGGTACATTGTCCGTTACTGGTGCGTTTACCTTATATATAAAAAAAAATCTTTGCTTTCTCATAACACAAAATCCTGCCCTTAATACAGATAGAGTTAAATTCAATAAAATATGGTTTTCACTTCCTTTTATTAGATATTTGATTGAATAATATTAACCAAAGGGCACAAATCTATGTATCAAACAACACATAACTTATCAACTGATACAAATGGCCACCTTTCCATTCTATGCATTTAACCACATTGTTTATAAATTTATCATAGCATGCTGTCTGTAAACTGATACCATTGAAATTGTTACCATTATATCCTTATTTTTAAGCAGATTTTTGTAGTATCGAACCTCTATATAGCATGAATTCATTTATCTGTTTGTAACTATATCCACTGATTCAGTGCTTATTATTATTATTATTATTTCGAGTTAGCATGAATACATCAAGCGCTACTGCTCCGATTCGAGAAGAGTATAAATAAACTCAGTTAAAGGACTCTATTTTACCGTTCTTGTAACGAAGTACGACAAAGCAACAAACAGTGATAACAGAGTAAGACAAAAATATAAATCTGTCTTTACACCAAGTTTTTTATAATGTTCATTTAGAAAATTTCGCAAAAATCTTGTGGTGACGGAATAGACATTTATTCCGTCTTCGTCCATTTCTTCCTATAAGCTTCTGCTAAAAATAAAGAAGAAGGTTGCATAGCTCTTATAAGCGTAAAGCTGAAGGCACATCTCTTAGCGGCATTGTAGCAGTACTATGAACAATAAAATATATTGAATTTGAAACAAATAATTTTATCGGAGTTCAATGCTCATTTGCGCTATGCTACAAACCGCTACTGCTCCCAAGAGAACTATTTCAGATGGAAAAAAGAAGTCGAAGACTTAGATTTAATAAGCAGTTTGGACTGTAGTGACCAGAGATAAAAATTTCACGAGTTAAAACAGAAAGTACAGGACAAAACTCACCTGTGTACTCAGGGAAACATATCGTAAGAGGCGACTTCTTAATTTTCTCTTCAAAGAGGTCCTTCTTGTTGAGGAATAAGATTATCGAGGTATCTGTGAACCACTTGTTGTTGCAAATGGAATCGAACAGCTTCAAGCTCTCCTGCATTCGATTCTGAAGAGGAAAATAAGAGAGAAATGTTAGATCATTATCGTTAAGATAAGTTTTCCAGAAAGAGAACAATAAAATCTTGTATTAATTACTACCGGAAAATGGACGTGAACGGAAGATTTAGATTAGAAACAAAAATTAAAAATGATATATCTGATTTACATTTTCGCGTTAAACGTATACAAAACTTTATTTTTATGCTTAAACAGAAAACTGTGTTATTGGTAACGAAAGGGTTAAACGCTATAAAGTAAATTAATTATATTTATCCCAAGTATTTCTGCGTATTATACTATCAATGAATGATAGACAATATATACTGTTGACATCCTACCACCGTTGCAAATATTATCGGGCAAAGTAAATAAAAATAAAACTCTAAAAAAATAGATCATATAAATATGCTTCTAATTCCTGTGTTAAGCTGGAAAATACATTTCAAATACTTCTTATAGTATTGTATCATTTGGATTCATTCTAGCACTAAGTATGAACTTCAGTACGTTTCACAAAATTTTATTTTGTCATTAGTTACAGCATAAATTTGTAAGATACACGGTTCAAAATTACCTACAAATATTTTCACACAATACAACATGGTATGGTAATATTGTGTAACAAAATATGATAAAAAAAAAAAAATAATAATAATAACCACGTCTCTGGCTGAAAAACATGGCGGGTGTAAGCTGTCACCTATACATTTTCTATTTTTCTCTTATTCACTGTTATTTGGAACCTACCACGATTTTTTTTTAAATTTACAATAGTATATTTGAAATAATATTTCGTGCTACTAGAATATGCTTACCTTCAACATGGTACACCATCCTCTCTGCCATGTTATCACCTAACAAAAATGGCGCTTAAAATACGACAAGTTTCGCCAATACATGCATTGTCTTTCTCAGGTGAAAAAAAAGGTAGGTTAAAAAGTTGAGGGAATAAAAGAAGTCGTCCGCAGATATCGCCTTGATTAGTTTTCTTTGCAGGTGTAATAAAAAAATGGCGGTTCTGGACGGAAACAAGGTAGGTGCAATGTTCCCACAGTGTGTTGCGAAATGGAATGCTGTTGCCAGATACTGAAACAGAAGGACTTCGATGAACAAATGTGTGTTTGGTTATGTGTGGGAAGTTACGTGTATAAATATGGTTATCATTATTTTTAATTAAATGTTGAAATAAATGCTTTTGAAAATATGATGTTGTTTTATTGAATTTTATTTACTATGGCAAACCACGATTTATTTAACATGCCTTGATCTAAATTTAGTGCAGGTTGTTTGTTGTGAATAAGGATGCTTTCGTAAACCATTCGCTCTTTATGTGAATGTGACTTATACAATATCTTAGCATCGGCTATTTTATGTGTGGTAGTTTTCAGATGTTGTGACAGGCCACATGTGGGAAATTCATTCTTTTTAGCATCTCTGGCCTCTCACAACACCTGAAAAACTACCACACATGAAATAGCCGATGTCAAGATATTGTATAATAAATCAGATTCCCATAAAGAACGAATGGTTTACAAAAACATCCTTATTCACAAAAAACAACCTGCACTAAATTTAGATCAAGGCATGTTAAATAAATCGTGGTTTGACATAGTAAGTAAAATGCAATAAAACAACATCATATTTTTAAAAGCATTTATTTCAACATTTAAATAAAAATAATAATAAAAATAAACATATTTATACACATAACTTCCCACTTCCCACACATAACCAAACACACATTTGTTCATCGAAGTCCTTCTGTTTTAGTACCTGGCAACAGCATTCCATTTCGCAACACATTGTGGCAATATTGCACCTACCTTGTTTCTGTCCAGAACCGCCATTTTTGATTACACCTGTAAAGAAAAGTGATAAAGGCCATATCTGCGGACGGCTTCTTTTATTCCCTCAACTTTTTAACCTACGTTTTTTCATCCGAGGAAGCCAATGCACGTAATGGCGAAACTTGTGTGTTTTTAATCGTCATTTTAATAGACGATACGATGGCAGCGAGGATGGTGTACCATGTTGAAGGTAAGCGTATTATTTGGTACTCGCCTACTACAATAATTAATAAGACATAGGACGAAGAAAAAAATAGCAGCAACAACAATAACTAGACAAATGAAGTGAAGAAACAGAAAAAGTTAAAAATACATTGGTAAAAGAAAACAAAGAAAAATTACAAATAAGTGGGAAATTAAAAATACGAAGAAGTGTAATGGATTGAACAAAATAAGATCTGGCCAAAGAGGGAAAATGTCATCCAAAACCAGTACTGAAGGAAATATGGAAGAAAATGCTTGATTTCACACACTACACTAGAATATTTTTGTATTATGATGATAAAACAATTTTTAAAAAAACTTTCCCAATCAAATTTCACAACCTTTTAATTAGTTTATCATTATCGTAATAAACGTGTACTTTTCTCTTGTAACAACCACGTGCCATTTTATCCATAATTTTGGCACCACACTACAATAGGATGACCAGACGTCCCGCTTTTCACGAGACTGTCCTTTTTTTTTCTCGTTACATGTCCCGTTATCCCGGCAAATTGTTAACGGGACGCCAAATGTTCCCGTTTTTTTTTTTCCTAATAGAAATAAACCGAAGGTTTTGTTCATTTTACTAAGGATAATCTAAAGCAAGGATCTCCAACAAAAGATGGCAGCACTATCTCCGTATATATCTAATGTATTCTTATCGTTGTACGAAATTTCCTTGCTGCTCCATAAATTCAAGATTAGAGTTCAAACTTTCAGGGAAGAAAGTTCATAACTAATTCAAGAGCATGATCGATGCCGATTTTTTATTTTCGTTTTCCTTCATTGTTGAAATCGCTTCATTGTTGTTGTGAATATCGAAACCTATAACAATGAAGCTCTTTCAACAATGGACAAAAACGAAAATTAAAAATCGACATCAATCGTGCTCTTAAATTCCCTGAAAGTTTGAACTCTCTAGGCTTGAATTTGTAGGAGCAGCAGTGAAATTTCGTGTAACAGTAAAAATACATTAGACATATACAGAGCTAATGCTGCCATCTTTTGCTGGAGATCGTTGCTTTAGATTATCCTTAAGTGTTGTTTTGACTCAAATAACTTCCAACAATGGCCTGACAGAAGATACGAAGAACGCACTTCTCTCTCTTTCACAATTATTGGTTACCACACCAGGGAGCAGCTAGAAGCATTAGGTGAAAGTTTAACGCAATTAAAAATGTCGACCTTGAGTGTAAGAACATTGAGGTGGTTGTGAGCTTAGCATTGGCTGTGCCAGGCACCAATACTGCTGTTGAAAGAACCTTTTCAATTGTAAATTCTTTACGGATAATCAGAGTAAATGTTTTGTAGTAGAAACGAGACAAGGAATTATTGTTGTACAGTCTCATTTTCAGGATCCTTCAGTTGTCTAAATAATTCCATAATCTGTTATTAAATAACCTTAAACTCATGCAAGATATTCAGTCATCAGAAAAAAAAAAAAAAACATGATAAAAGGCAATGTTTCTCCTTCTCGGATAATGTAAAAAAAAAAAAAATGTCCTCGCATACTCAAATTCCAACTGGCGTCAATATGGAATTTACTCAAGTTCTAAGGAGATTTATATTTACTTCCTGCTTATAAATGATTGGAACAAATGACTTTAGACTAATTTTGTCTAGCGCATTGCAAAAAAAAAAAAAAAAACAATATTTCCTTGTTTCGTATCTTGGGTGCCCATTAGAGTATGGTTGAAAAACCGGACACTTTTTGACACGCTAAACAAAATTTAATTGCAAGAAAATGGGGTATCGGCACTCATTTTTTTTTTTTTTTTAATATCCATACCTTTCGTTGTGATAGTTAAAAGATAAGCAGGTTGAGGTAATAAATACACATAAAATACCTTCAAAAAGTAATTAGAAGCGTAATTAATACGAAACCACCCAGAATAATGATTACGCTCAGTTTTTAAACAGCCTTCAACAAGACCATCAGCAACATTGGATCACTATAGTTACTAACCTACATTGGTAGCAAGGACGTACGCAGAGGTGGGTCCTGGGGGCCGGTCCCCCACAAAAAGTAAGATTTTTTGTGAAATTAGTATCATTTTTTGGCAAAATTCTACGCATTTTACTTAAATTTCACCGAGACAGACCTCGCCCCCACCTAAAACAAAAACAAATTTCTGGGTACGTGCCTGATTGGTAGTTCACCATTGAATGGTGAAATGTTTAATAGGTGGGTAATTCCATTGAATGTACCCACCTATTAAACATTTTACTTTTTTCTTGTTATTTTCCTCCTTCTCGAGACCCTTTCAGTCAGGCACGTACCCAGAATTTGGTTTTGGGAGTGGTCCAAGAGCTTCCGGGGGGGTCCAAGGTGTGTCGAGGCATGAAATGTATATTAAATATGTATAATTACGCCTGAAGTTCCATAAAACTCTGAGTTTTTTGGGGGGGTCCGGACCCACCCCCTAAATACACCCCTGCTTTCAGTACACCTTTGTTGGGCAGGAAATCTTTTAAATGTCACTGGACATTCCACAATCATTTGTTTCCTTGTAACTTAAAACAAAGTTGGAGTTCGGGATTAACTATGAATACATCAAGTCAATTTAAGGATAGATGCGGATTTTTCGGAGAGCAATCTAGCGGATAAAAGTTTGCTATCCCAAAATTAATTAAATTTGCTAAAAATTTACATATTCTGAAATTGGTTGAGCCTGAAACTTTCAGAGTGATGGTAAGTTAAATTTTTAAAATAAGACAACTAAAAACAGGACAAATGGCGACCGTATTCATTTCCCACCCCCCGGCAAAGCAAAAAATATCCTCAGGGATATACAAATAACCCCCAGAGAGGTTTTTGTGGAAGCAACCCTGTGTACGAGTACCCCTCTGCTCTGAAAATAGTACCGGTACTGGATATAACCACTAGCACATCGCTTATCACGATTTCGGATTTCACATAATGATAGCAGTGACTTTAACTACAAACGGTGATCAAAATAGAACTTGGTAATAATTAAAGTCTTGAAAATATAAACGTTTAAAAAAAGGTAACAGAAGCTTATACAACATCCACTAGATGGCAGGAGAGTGAAAATTTCTTCAGTTCTAACTATATTACCCTTAAAATCTTCAAAGTTATCCCGTTTTTCTTGTAAATAATTTTCACCAGCTGCGGTAGAAAGTTTCTACTTGACACTACACCCCGATAGGTCAATAGAACTGTCGATTTTAAAGCTGTCCTGCTCTATCAAATCTATCCCTTTTGTGGTTAGGTGGATACAAACTTTAACGATCTGGGAACTTCTTCTCTCTGTATTGTACCCAGGGCTCGAAATGGACCTGAGCAAACCGGAACGACGTTCCGGCTCGTGAATAGCTGGAACCTTCTTTTCCGCCTCGTCAATATGGCAAGCATAGAGAAAACATGACAATATTGTGTTAACGAAGGTAAAGCGTTCCGTTTCGTGAAACTTTCCATTTCGAGCGCTGATTGTACCCAAGTTATTAAAATATCACAGACAAGTTATAATACACACTGCCAGTCATAGTATCCTCCAACGTACAAGTGTAATTGCATGATTGATTACAATAGAAAAAAAACCTAAGACTATAGAGAACACAAGGAAACAGATATATGAATTGTTAAAAGCGAAACAAGAAAAAAAAGCCGGAAGAACAAGTAGTAAATTAGGGAGAAGCAACACGAAAAGGAAGAGGAAAGAGGTCAGAAAAAAGAAGAAAAAAACAAAAGGAAGATACTCATTAGTACACAGGAAACCTGCATAGATGGCAGCACGACCCAGACAATCGGCAACAGTTGCTATGGCAACGATTCCCGGGGCCTTACAGATCGATAGTTGGACGGTAGTGGGCGGGGCAGGGCGCTCGCTTTCTCTTGCCTCTGCACAACGCACGAGGGAGATGATAGAAGAGAGACTTAAAAAAAAAATGAAATGAAGAAAGAAAAGGAAAAGAACTTTCATGACCACTACGTCCCCCCATTGGAATTTGAGGTCTTTTACCCTGATATGATGTTCAGAGTGAAAAATATTTTGCCGTTTTAAATTGTCATATATCGCGATCTAATACGATATATGTATTGAATCTTTTTTTTTTTTTTTTGTTGATCTGTCGAATGATGAATTTAAGTTTGATAGCACACTAAAAAGAGGGTTTACTTCACGAGAAGGTCCCACCTCTCAGTTCGGCTGTTTGCTCATACAAAATGGTATAAATATAATCTTCGCTGTTACACTGTGGGGCCCACCTCAACGTTTTAGGCACCCACCTAAAATTTATGAAATACGCAGGTATATGGGATAGTAAGCGAAATGTTTCGTTACATCGAGCGAAGGTGATATTCACTTAAAATTTTAGGATTATATTCCTGTATAACAGTATTCAAATGAGAAGTGTTTCCATTAATAACGAATCACATAATAAATGATCGCGCAATGTTGCCACATCGCTCTAGAGACCATTGGGCATCTACTGCGGAAATAGAATTGACAACATTGGAGCTACGTGATTAGATATTAAAGAGCTTTCTCAAGGATAAATCACTTGACATTTGGAAAACTCTTCCCGTCTCCATTACGAATTTAAAAGGGTGGGTACAGCTAGAGCTGATCATTTGTTTAATGTTTTACTCGATAGATGGCACTGTTTAAAAAATTACATATAGGTTCACTGACATCTCTCTCCTTATTTTTTTCTTTATTAGCCCTCTTTAATTAAAAGCGACTGATGTCCTCTTGTTCTAAAATGCATGGGCCCCGGTGGCTCAGTGCTACAGCGCTCACCTCTGGTGAGTGGGGTATTCAGTTCGATCCCGGATCGTGCCATGTGAGCTTTGTGGTGGACAAATATCGTGTGCGTGTGGTTTCTGGGGGTTCAGGGGTGTATTTAGAGGGTGGGTCCGCCCCTAAATTTAGAATTTTAGACAGAATTAGAATTCTAAACACCTTTAATATACATTTCGTGTCTAGACACAACTTGGACCTCCTCTCGGAAGCCCATGGACCCACTATCAAGACCAATTTCTGGATACGTGCCTGTAGGGGTTCTGTTTCCTCCCACTTTCTCCATTCCACCAATTCTCCCATCATCATCCATTCGGCCTGAGGCAAAGTTGCCTAAAAGCCCTAAATAATATTCAAATTCTAATGTGCGTGTGCGAGAGAAAACGACGTCATAGAAGGTGAACGAGCTTGCAAGCTTAATGAACGGCGTTAACCTACGAGAAGCCTCCCAAAGGTACGGCCGTGTGATTTCATAATTACAATATTAAACATCGATCAGCATGTATTGCTTATATCGAAAAATAGTTGACAATCGAATATAGCTCAGATGGAAACTAGTTGAAAATCAACCATCAATTATCGAATTATTGTTTCATATTCATGTTCAATACATCGTTTTTCTCAGTATCAATATTAGAAAATATTAATCGATATATAGAACATGACATGACACCTTGTTAGCTCAAATGTGGACGACATTGTCAGAATTAAGAGATGTCAAAAGGTTCGTTTAGCCCCATCTTTTAAAAATGCTAGTTCTATTTGAATTCCAATTTCGAAATTACTATGAATAGTAATTAATAGTATATTTTAAACTAGCACGTATATCAAGGAAAATGGGTGTGGCAAGCTTGATGACGGGTGTTCCTCCTCAGCGTACTTGTAAGGTATCATTTATATAATTCATGACAGCAAACAAACTATTCGCTTATCGTTCTTCACTTGTCTCGTGCCAGTCCCATTTCAATGTATATGTGAAGGGGTAGAAATAGAGGTGGAAGGGGCTGCGTGTCTGTTATGAACCACTTTGCCTCACCTCCGCAGAGACCACCTCTGCTGCTGTTTACGGATGGATATCCAAGACGAAAAACGGTTGTCATGGCAACTACACGTATTTTCTGTCGTTGAACACGGTGACGTCATACGATGCTGTTGCGATTAGGGGGTATAGGAGAAGGTGCTACAGTCAAAAGAACAAGATATCATATACAAGATGTTTTAGTAATTTGAGCATCCGAATGCAGCTAAAACAGTAGGAGCAGAACGTTTAGTATATTCCTTCTTAACCGCTGGACCGCGGCTAGGTACCGGGCCTTGTCGAGTGTCCTACCGGGCCGCAACGATCGTGTTATCCAATGCTGATCTCAGCAAATTCAAGCTTCAATACATATCGACAAATTTACATCATGATTCCTATATATAATCTTCACACAACAAAATACGCCTTCTTAGAATCCATATTGAGAATTTGCATATCCTTAAATATTCCATACTGATATATATTCTTCAAACAGGGTGATTCTAAATGATTCATCGGGTTTTAACGTCAATACAATAACTATGAATACAATATGTTTGTGTTAATCATGAAACGAAAGAACATATCTGAACGTTTTATTTCTCATAATTGAAACGTTAACGCCTGCCGACAGGTGGCAACACAAGTGTCGCACCTGAACGAAGAACTCCCTCCCACTTCGCTGGATTGGGCGATGTGTTGAAGACTTAGCGCTGTTCTCATGGCCTCCTTAGATCTGCCAACCTGACGGTTTGTAATTTTTTTTCCTTTGGGGCCATGTGAAAGGCACAGTGTATGTGCCTCCACTATCAGCAACTTTGGTTCAGCTCCAGCATCACATTACAGCTGCATTTACGGCCATTAGTAGGGGCATGGGGTGAACTTAACTACCGCATGTGTCGTGTGACGAAAATAAGCCACATCGAACATTTGCGAAGGTTTGTCTGAAACTTGGACAGTTTCCGTTTATTTTAATGTATTATTCTGTTATATAGTTTCTTATATAACACTATCAAACCCGATGAATCTTTTATAATCACCCTGTACAAAAGTTAGTTACCGAGCGGGCGTAGCTTGGTTAGTAGATTGTGGGCTTAGCAATCAGAAGGTCCTAGGAACCATCCCAGTGACCGCCAATAGTTTTTTCCTCAGTCATACCAGACAAATTCGAGGATGGTACTTACTAACTACGTCCTGGCCGACTAACTTCCATCATCCTTTTCCCCAACTTATCCTGTCCTAAGTCTAAGATACGTGGTCATAAATAAATTAAAACTTAAAAGAAGAAGACTTAAATATTCTTAAACCACGACATGCATCTTGTTATTCTGAATCTTGTTAGCAACGAAATTAACAAAAACCTGTTACTGCTGCTACTCAACCACAAACTATATATTCCCAACAGAATAATGTCTAATAAATAAGTAACTTCCTCACATAAAAAGCTTTTAAAGGCTCTTTCCCAGCACACGGAAAGGAGTTAGAGGTCTTACCGTAGTTTCGTCCTCGTGCAGTACTTGATCGTACTCCGACATGGCAACACAAAAAATGATGGCGGTGACGTCTTCGAAGCAATGAATCCATTTCTTCCTCTCCGACCTTTGACCTCCGACATCAAACAACCTGTGGAACAGTAGCAATCATATAAGTAATAACAAACAACAAATCGTACAATATTGTCTACTATGTATTCAATGCAATAACATATCTATGTATTGTATTAATTTTGAACCTCTGGTTACTTTCAGCAGCACAATGCACCAGCACACACCGATATAAATACAATTGATTTACAACCATATGGACATTCATGGTTGTAAGTTCTTAGATTCAAACCAAGTATATCGCATTTTTTATCGATTAATTCGAATATGAATTAACCCGTGAACAACAAGTTTTAGAGTGAATGACTTCCTAATATATGAGTTCTGTAGGTTCAGTTCCTTCCCTATCATATCTGAATTGAATACGCTTGCGGTAAATCTATACATATTCCCTTGAATACACTAAAACCTTGCTTATCCGGAACGATTTTTGAAATATAATAAAGTAACTTCGTATATCATATATAAGTGAGTGCATCTAATTAATTCTTATAAGCAAAACCTTACATGTTCATTTTTAATAGCTGTACTGAATCATTCAAAGTAATGTTATCAAGAAAGTACATATTACGATGGGATAAGTACTCCTATCAATAAAATGACTTTGTATCATTCGATGCAGCTTCTTATTCAGGTCTTAAAATGAACAAAACCTTTTTTCAAATAAAAAAATGGACATGTTACGGTTTGCTTGTTACCTCCTCAAATGTGTAGTGTTGTATTGTATACTGGTGACAAGAGTGTGAAACAGATCCCCAAGGACGAAGGTGGCGGCGGAATTCACTTAGCGACAAAGAGTTGAATGTGGTTGGTTTATTTGTATGTTGTGCCTCTTTTCAACAGTGGGAAAGTTTTATCAGGCATTTCTATTTCAGCTTTTTTAAACACAACAAAACCAAGTATGAAATGGTTTATATGGTAAGTTGTATTCCTCAGAGCTAGCACTCGTAGTCAGTATGAAACAAAGAATAAATAATAATGCGTATTGACTTCTGGTGCGTCACGAAGCAGCCCCTATGAATGGTCTAAATACGGGCTACCTTGCCTACCTATATCTTCATCTTAAGAGTTTCCTTCTCTTAGAACATAGTACTTGGAATTTCGAACCTCGTAAGTCCTTCTAATATTTCAGCAGTTCCTGCCATAAAGAAAAATTCAACAATCGACTTAGAAAACGGGGAAGTGCTACTGTTATAACGGATAACCCATACTAAGAAACAATTATGGCTTCCTTGAAAACGCAGGAACCTAGCAAATGCAAGAAGACATTATCTTTTAGTCAAGTTGAGCAAAGAGCTGAACAATTAAAAAAATGGAATATACCTGAACGGAAAAAGAAAACAAGGAACTTCAGAATTCACAAGACACGAATCAGATTCAGAAGAATCCAGGATGATGTTTTCTGATCTAGATCCTTGTGATGATGAAGATTGATACGCCAGCTGCACAAGAAAAACCAGATGATGAAGATACGAATTGTATATTCTGCAACAGAATATTCTCTGAACATATGGGTTATGTGTATCATGTGTTCGAGGTGAGCACATAACGAATGCGCTAGTGCAGAAAAGGAGGACTATCTCTGACTTTTGTAAATATGCATTTATCATCACTATATCACACTTGAACATTATTTTGAACTGGTAAAATTTATTCTGAATTATTTAAGGTAACTTTAAATGGTAGCCCATATTTAGACCAGTGTTTCAAAAGCCAAGATTATGACATCTCTGTAAAATATGTGTTTAATATCATAGTCATGGGTTTATAATCTAAATTTGCAACTACATTATAAAGTAAACATATCTAAGACATATTTGCAGTTGTTTTTCAGTATATTTCTTGAAAAATTTTGAATATTCGAAAAGTAAAAGTGGTATCCCGTATTTGCACCTTCTCCTCTATTGATCCTGAATTTATTAAAATAAGTTTTACCCTTCGACAAATAAACCGTTTGGTTAGTGTATTTCTGTATTTGTAGGTGCTTATAACATGAAAACATTGTAAATCTGGTCTATCAGGAATTTCGGTTATCCGGAAACCGGTTCCATCAAGTCCGGATAAACGAGATTTTAGTGTATTATAGATCTGACGTAAGTATCAAATTAACATGTTAGCTTCGTTATCCAGCTTACAGACACACCACTTTTATAAAGGATGTTAGTACCCGGTTTTAACAAATAAAAGTTGTTTTTGACTGATAGGATAATAATGGTTCAACATCAACCCTTAGAAGATAAAGAAGAATTGGACGGATGTGGTTCTCTCAACTGCTTTGGCCCTTGTACTTGTAGAAACGCAACCCGAAACCTCACAACCACAAAACCCATGGACTCATCTCAAGTTGGCGTAACACGATACCCCATGAGGAAAACTTGGCGGGCCTCCGGTGGCCCGCCTTCATGGTTCGTGGGCCACCGGCGGCCCGCCGAGTTTTCCTCATGGGGTAGGCTCTCAGAAACAGTAACCATCAAATAAAAATATTGATTGTCCAATCGACAGATTAGAAGACCAGATCAAACGGATCAAGACAAGATCTCCGGTTGATGATGATTGGCTCACCACGTCAACTGGATCAGGATTTTATCTTCGAGTCGGGTCAATGGGGTCACCTAGGTCAATTAGGTCATTCCGGTCAAGTTTGAGACCGGTTTGCTGGGTCACTTATGTCCCGGTCAGACCAGGTCACCAAAAGTGACCCGGTTTCAGCTATGGACTCGAAGGGCCTCTAACTATTGTCTAGTTATGAGTTCTGTAGAAGCGAGGGAGGAGTCGTACCGTGATCATCGGTGGAAAGACACTTTTAACAGCCAATGCGAGGTAAGTAGTGGTCCCCTCCTAGCGTATAACGAAATCATTAATTATTCTGTTTTTTTTTCACAAATTTACTCTCGGATTTGACAGCTCGCTAATTGCTTTTGCTACTCACAACCCCCTACCCGGCTAGGCACAGAAAAATGTATAACGGAATGCCGCAAGCCATGTTTACCCTTTCCTTGAAAGAAGAAAAAGAAGAACATCAAATTAATAAGTTTTGAAAAAAA
>JAGDQP010002204.1:0-21932 GCA_022664845.1 Lepisma saccharinum
TGTGTGTGTGTGTGTGTGTGTGTGTGTGTGTGTGTGTGTGCGAAAGCAAGAGAAAGAGAGAGAAAAACTGCTTCAACTTCCTAAAACTGAGTACGTTCGGAAGAAATAAAAGTTACATAATAGTACAATGATAGCTGTTCATGTTTTTACAAAGTTTAAGTTTGTTTGGTGGATACAAATTAGCATATTTGTGATTACATAGATTGAAATAAATATGGCTTAGGAAATATAACGGTACAATCCTAAGTATCTGCTTATGAAATACATGCAGTGAAAAGCATAAAAACATACACCAAATATATGAAAATAGAACAGTAGATAGTATAAAATCTGAAATCCAGGGGGAACAATTGCCCCTTCGTGCCGACGCCCTTGGTTGCTTGACAAAAAAAAAAGACATCCATTCATTGAAAGGTATTTTTAGATATTATTACTGGTTTTCTTATATTTTGATCTATCATATTAAGTGGAAGAAATATTCATCAATTTCAAATTTTAGAAAGACGACTTGCACTATTCTCTAAAACAAAATTGTAAAATATTCCATACTGTATTTAAGATCAAATTATACAAAATTATTGTAAGTATTTAAGGTAGAAGAAGATAATACAGTAGAACTGTTAAACGATAGAAAACTATATTTCTACGTTACTTTTGATTACATATGTATCATTTGCATTTTCCGAGATAGCACAGAATATCCCAGGAATATCCGATTTAGATCCACAATATGCGTACAATGTCCCAGAATATTTGGTATCAAATAAGAATATTCCTAGGATATTCTTTTTGGAATATTAAAAGGATATTGCGGGTTGGAGTTTCAGGAATATTCTGAGAATATTTCCAAACAATAATTATTCTCGACATATTCGTAAAATATATTTGGAATATCCCCAGGGATATCTTTAGGATGTGCGCTGGTTCCGAACATTCATATATTCGTAGAATATTCTGCGCATATACCAAGAATATCGTAGCATATTCCTAGAATGTACCTGTCCTGTGTGGGATAGAAAAATGTTGAAGAAAGTATCGAATATCGAAGGTCAGAAGTATCTGTATCGAGAAATTTTGGTATCTATCCATCTCTAATCAATCAATATATATATTGTATATTCCACGTAATTCTGTGTTCTATTCTGAAAGCTAATGAGGTCTGAAGTTTACCTTCAAATCTTAAAAAATATTTGAAAAGAATACAAAACCACAGAGAAGGCACACTACTGAAATGAAGGTGAAGAAATATTGAAATAGGGCCGTGTCACACTCTTCTACTGATGAACATGGTTATCGTAACATATTCGTTCTTGAAAAAAAAAAAATGCTGAGTCTGTGATTCGATACAATGTTCAAATTTGCAGGCAAGTAATTTGTGCTGATAAGGATTTGTAATTCATTTGTTGACATGCAAGTTACGTAAGTACCTCAACTGACTCAATTAACTAGCTTTTAAACCATATTGGTGAGATCTTCATGGTAGTTTAAAATATTATTAGAAATACAGTTGATGTCTCTAAACATTGCAATATATATAATGAAACAAAATTTTTATTTCAGCACTTTTCGTTACGTACTTTTATTCCACCATTATACAGTTGCATCCACACACATGAATCAATCCTCTACATTACCCCTAAAAGCACCAACCTTTGTTTGGTCACATGGAGTGCCAAGGGAGTCAAACGTTGCAAACCGAATCCTTCAACAAAATCATAACATAGGTATTAAAATACTGATAATACTGATACGTGTATTAAATTTAGTATTATATAAACTATTTCACATAATTACTGTATAACTTCACTAAAACATAAAGTTATGGTTAAAATCACTTAACGTTTCGATTTAAGTTACTTTTGATCAACAGTTCTCGAAGTCGCAAACATCATCCAAATTCATGCAACATGACCCTCCATCACACTGCACTCGAGTTTCAGCGTCGCCTTTCAGAGATTTCTCCAGCAATAGGTCATGTGTCTGTAATCATGTTATCAATTTCAACAATGGAAAACTTTATTTTTTAAACTCAAACCAATTTTGTAGTATTGATGCTTCCTGGAGTACCAAGAGAGAGGGATATATTGTCACTACGAATAGCAAATAAATATAAAAAGAAAGTATAATGGAGACAGATTATGAATTCTTTTTGTAAATGTAATCTGTGAAGCTCGTTACAAATAGCATAAGTATCACTGATCTCTAAATTTATTTGAAGCACGAATGGTAAAGAAATGAAAGACGGTGGCTTAATTCCCCCTCTTTTGTGCTACTAGTGTTATAAGTAGATTTAATATTCGTTGTATCTCCGAAACAAAAGTTCTTGTTGCAAATTGCTTTCACACCAACAAAGTATAATTCAGTTCTTTCTGTGGTCTGTTAAACAGGGTGGTTCGGCGCCCACTTTACAAGAAACTAGGTCTCGTCCTTTGAAGCTCATGAGCTCGTAAGAATGTTAATATCAATTCAATCCACCAATCAACTAACAATAAGAACAAATACGTCTTATCATAATTTCCCCACAACCCAGCTCTATTTACTCATATAATGAACATTACTTGAGAGACATTATAGATAACTATAAATGTTAGCTAATATATAGCTCTACTATGCACATACCAAGAAAATTAAAATCTTGTTCGAAGGTTCTTTTGAAATTTAATTATTTAAAAGAAGTAGATAAGATAAAATGAATTTTATGGGCGGTAACATCACTACGGCTCACGCCCGTCCCGATTATTTAAAATAAATAGTTATTTCTAAAACTGTCAGAAGTAAACTACGTGCACAAATTACGCCTGATATGAGACATCAAGGTTAGAAATTGATTTAGATTTTAGTCTAAAGTATATATATTATATATAGATATATATATATATATAAATAATCTTATACGTAACATTAGGTATATTTTTCACAGTGAAAGAAGGATGGTTTTATAGCTTTCTTTCTTGATTGTTTTTTGTTCTTCCTTTTCTTTTTATCTACAACTTTACATCGCATATTCAATCATGTTATATTGAATGCAAAATTATTTTGTTTATGGAAGGTAACCATTTCACATTTCTGTTCGTCTTTTTATATCTAAATATGGTGGAAATATTGTTGAATAGAACAACAAATGCAGCTCCCACTTATTCTTATAGACTATTGGAAACTGAATTGCGACATATTACCATCCAAGGTCATTTAAATAATTAAACTCTTTTGAGGGAACATCACGCAGAACTAAAGGCTTTGACGAGACTCTGTTATATATCTACTCTAAAGCAAAGCACAAAGAATTTGTAGTTCTGTTGAAATATTTGTGGATGAACGTCAAAAGAGAGCTTTTTTGACATAGATGTGATGAACACAAAAAGAAAATAATTAAATGGACTTTTGCTCTTTTCAGGGAACTCTAACGTAAAACGAACTGAGTTTCCATCGGTACTTTAATGTGTAATGTTTTCAAAGCTACATTTCCAGTTTCAAATCCTCATACTGATAAATTGCTGTGTACTTTTCGAGATGAATAACATAAAAGAACTTCATAAATAACCCCACGCCAATTTGATTATGAAATATTTCAATCAATTACAGTTTATGCTTTAATGAGATTTCGAAATGTTTGCTCTCCAATCTGCTGAGAGGAGGAACTATTTACTCGTGATCGTGGTGTTATGTTGAAACAAACCCACTCATTCTTGCCTCAACTTCTGAAAGGCTGGTCAAAATTCAGAGTTAATAAAGTATCAATTTGTGAAATCATGAGAAACGTGAACAAACCTAAATCTTAATGCAAAAAATTGATATTGTCCTTGAGTCAGTGCTCAGCAATGTCCTAGGATAAGAGAATTGAATTGGACAAGATACTGTAAATCTCGAATGACATATCTCGAACTTTAACTCGAATCTATGATCGGAAGGAACAATTAGCATGTTAATTCAAGTAATGGTTAGCCACCATTTTCCTTTCCTGTGGCAGAAATTTAAGCAAAGTGGTTAGAGTTTACAATTAATAATTAAAGAATTCTTAGTAAATTATGATTAAAGGTGAAGGACACGTCAACATTTTTTTTAAAATTAAGAAATAAAGTATTTCAACAAGGTTTATACAGAAATAATATTTATTGTCCTATGAACAAATAATCTAGGAAATATTATGGTTACTTCTCAACAATTCTGCATTACAAAAACGTTAAATAGTTCGCTTTAAATAAGGGAAAACAAACTCCATGACAGTAATCATAGGACAGCGCGTTCTTTAAGGGTTTACATCTCAGTTTCTGTAAATATGCTTATATGTTACACACAAGCACATTCCACATTAGTAAGAGTACATCTAAAAAAGATAGGTATACATTGGTGTGCTTACAATACGCTATTTATATTTACTATCAAAATGCTTACAAAGATGTTTTATGAACTCCGTCCACCACCAATAACTTGAAAACTATTTCTCGAAAGCCTTTGAAACAAGGAAACTGGATAAAATAAAAGAAAATGCAGAGTTCAATAATGATATAGAGAGCCAATGACGTACAGAAAAAAACTCTGTGGGGATCAACATGACAATGTCAAATGGAGAATGAGATAACTTTTTATTTGTTTGATACAATCATAGGATATAGAACAACTATTTGAGGGCAGCTTCGATTGTTCCAGGACTAATATTATGTCCACAGCTTCGTTATTGCCAATATCCCAGAAAAAAAAATGGTTGTAGAACATTGTAGCAGATAATTAAATGATAGAGTACGTTCAATGATTTGGAAATTAAACAATGTAGGCACACAGAGAGTGCTCAAGTGATTATAAAGCAACTTTAAAAAGCCTTAATGAAAAATAAATCAAGATGTAGCTGGTTTAGGTAGCATTAGAATTCGAGACTCATTGCGGTCAATGCAAATGTTCACATTGTTAACAATATCGAATAAACAAACAGTCTGAATACTTTGTTTCTCGTACTATTGTTTTGTGCTTCTCCTTCTTCTGTCAGATCTTTAGTCACAAAGTAGAATGTATTATTAACTATCGAAGAGTTTGAGAAAGCCTTTTGTGCATAATTCTTTTGTAGATTAAAATTGCAATATTGATATTTTCTTTCTTCTTTCCAACGTGACGCTATGTGTATCATACAATATCCTTCACGAACTTATCTTTCACTAATAGTCTGAATATTACAGACACAAGTGATTCTTTCTCAGTTGTGAACACTGTTTCCGTAACTGTAAACGGAAAGGCATTTGAAGGGCTATAAAATAAGTTATGTGGGGTTCCAAACCCATTAAAAATTAAAAGAAGTGGCAGTTACTTAATAATGAATGTTTTATTAGTCTCTTCAAGCTTATAAACTGATTGCAATATGCACTTGGACAAAGCCACTAAATGCCACGTACTAAAGGGAAGTAAATTGAAAGTTTATCTAGAAGAGAAAATGTTGTCATTAATGATCTCTAAATGATTAAAAAGTTCGTTAAATGTTCACTCAAGGGAACTTGATGTATCAATTCTGATTTATAGAGATATAAAATAAATCATTTAATAAATAATAATGCGTTCGCTTATACAGTGCGTGATTAGAATACATATTAAGAATAAAGTTTTCTCGAAGAATATCTTACCTAAATAGGAAAAGAACTCTTCTAATTTACTGCTGTAGTTATTAATTCAAGATGGTACTAACTATATGGTATAAAATACCCGAACGTTGAAGATATTCGTAGCCCTTAGTATCAAAATAATATGCATGTTAACAATTTAACTAGGAATTAATTTCCTTTCTTGCCTCATTTGCTCTCTTGCGTTCATGATTTTGCCTTGACACGATTCAATCGCTGAATGACTACATTTTACTTAAGGAAAAGATGTTTTTTCATTCTAAATTGCGCAGTAAAAATACTTTGGGCCACTATTTTTTTAAACAGTTAACTTCTTATCATTATTGATCTTTTACCGGTACGTAATTATATAGAAGGTTGATTCGCGTACATGTGACTAATTTTGAATCGTATTCCCTGCTCACATAATGGACCAAACTTAGTGGTTAAAAGCGCCGGAGAAAGCCAGGAGCCTGTAGTAGTGAGTTCTGTTCATCATGACTCCAAAGGTCAACCGGCTTTGTAAGGGCTTTATAGTTGCACTTTTCCACGTGAAACATTCGGTTTCTAAAATTTCAATACAGTGTAAAGAACACTGATGCGTATTGGGTTCGATGACTATCAAGAATATAGTTAATCGACCAAGAGTTACCAGCGATTCAATCGCCCACGAAGGGGACTAGTAAGCGAGCGTGTACTGCAGTGACGCCACCTGTGTCTCATAGGTTGCGTCGAATGGCCCTCCAGGAAAATCCTCCCCGCAACGTGTGATGGCCACATGACCTCAGGTGGCGCAGTCAACAGTTAACCGCAACCTGCGTGAGAAGTTGAACTCACGAAAGATCTTTAAAAGTCGTAGACATTTCCTAAACGCGGCCTATCGGTGTGAGGGAAAGACCAACAGCAGGCGCCTCTACGAACGTCATTTATCCGGGGCAGAGTGGAAATATGTGGCCACACTAAATGAGGCGTAGGTGTATTTATCAGACTGTGGAAAAAATTGAGCCATCACTTATACTTCACGCGATGCAAAATTCCGTCCCGAGTTCATCCGTCATTGCAAAACAACATTCTCGAAGGGATTCATGGTTGTTGCGGGATACTGCTATGAAGTCAGTTAACTATTCGTCACGTCCCTATAAGCTGTAAAATCAACCCTGCCTTAATTCAGCAACATATCCCGACCCCAATTTATACAAACGACCTTCCTCGTTTATATGGAAATGCCATCAATCAAGTCTGTACATATGGACAAGGCTTCATACCATAGGTGTCATTCCACCCGTAACTTTCTGCAGCAGATGTTGCAAAACCTCGGCATTCAGGCTATTCTATTTCACGATACACCGCTGAAGTCGCCATAGGTGCCTAGGGTGAAGTCGCCATAGGTGTCTAGGGTGAAATCGCCAATACTATGGATTTCTGTGGGTTTGGCCTACTGAAAAGGGCACTTTCCGAGGCCTGCGGAAATCCGGTAAGTAGGAGTGGCAGAGAATTTTACTTCCTGTACTTCATCGTAGCCTTCTACAATGGAAGTTACGGTGCAGGACTATTGCCAAGACACTTGGTGATCACATTGAGGCCAACCGATAGTGATACCGTGGATTTTCGTAAGGTATATACTAGTTCAAAATTGGACACATGTACGCGGATGGACCTTCTGTATTTCACTATATCACCTCATTTGACTGCTTTTCCTATATATTTCCAATTAGTTTTAACGCTAGAATTAAATCTGTAAGAGGAAATGAATACTGCTAAATATCGTCTTAGAATGTTGTTCCTTCATAATACACTTGTTAATGAAGAGATTAAGTATTTGCTCAAAATTATACATGCACTATTTTCCATGATGTATTAGGACAGCAGTAAAGACTTTACAGTTACATTGTTTCTCAACAGGTATCAATATTCTACTGTTTTTCTTCCTCCTTCACACTTATTAGATGGTTTTCGAACTTCACAATGGATGCATATACACTGCACCTAGGTAAAACGCAAACACTTTATTGGTCCTATTTCGCACTGCGTCTTCAATGGTTTTCGGCTCCAGTTTATCCTTCGGGCCACGAAAGATATTCATTGTAGCAAACAACTAGTGGAGTGACCATATTTACTGGTCATCAACAGCAAAGCAAACTGACTGATGAAGGTCGAACATTTGATACTTTGAGGACAAAGGCACCATCCACGCGCACAGAAAGTAGTTCAGCAAACCTGCAAGATACTAGAGGAAAAGTAAGGATAGTAATTGACTAACTTTTGTAGAGATGCAATGTGATTTCTTTGGGGGGAAACATTATTCTATGTCTTTTAAGTGCAACTATCTTGTATATTATTTGTAAGTGCATTTTTGTGGATTTTTATTCCCAACTCTCCGAAAGTACCTACATACACTATGTTACATCCTTCCTTTATTTCTAGTCTGGGTTCTTCTGTCTTCTTTCCGTCTGTAGGTTTACCTATCTTTTATTTAAATTTCTTCTATCTTCTTAATTTTCTTGTATTCTTATTGGCGAAAACATTGAAATTCAAGTTCCAGAGATCCGTCTTCCACATTTGCGCCACACTACCATTTTAATTCCTGAGATCCTTCTTATTGTTATAAAGTTAACTGTGTATATGAAGGTCTGAGTTCTTATTTAAAAACAGGTAGATACTTTATTAACAGGGTGTTATAAATTCTCGTTGAACCATACAGTAGTTTGAATTCTCATGTGTGGTAATATATAATTACAGTAATACTGATACAAGTTATCTAGGCTTTATTGTCAAATGAGGTTACAGAATTCAACTACAGTGTATATTAGTGAAATGTTACTATTTTTCTCATTTTTATTTGTTAATTAATTTATTTTTGAGAAACATAGTTGATGACTTCCTTTAGTTTCATAATTAAAATATAATCAATAGTAATTAACAAAGCACTTCTTATATCTTACTTTTAAATAAGTACCTGACAATTATTACATATAATATTTTATTTTCATTTTGTTACACTTTGTGGAGCTTGATTCTAAGATTAAATTATGGCCAAATATGTCAGAAAAAGAGGTACTACGTTTTTAGATTTTCTTTCAGCTACACTGAATGAAAATGTATGGATATGGTAACCATAGTATGACTAATGGTACACTATTGTATTAATATGACAGTGACACTTATAATTGTTGTGACCAAAATATTGTTGTGTTAAAAAACAGTGCGTCTTGCTATAACCATACTTTTAATTTATATTATGATAACAGTGATTATATTATGATAATAGTGATTATATCATGATAACAGTATTGTACTGTCTGGCACCCGTAAACATCTAAAATGAATATATTGTTGTGAATAGCGTGCTTGAAGGTACAGTACCAATACCGCAGACAAAGTAAATTCTTCTGTGTCGAGTGAGTTTCGTACAACTGTCGCTCACTCAGAAATCTGACGTACTGCCGAATTTTAAACAGATTTATTCAATTATTTAAAAAAAATGCTCAATGATTCGGTAACTAAACGCTAATACTGTCATAAATAACAATCGAAATATAGAAGTAAATAAAAATCTTGAGTTCCATGTGTCTATGGGCTCAATTTTGTGCCGGAGAAGCAAACATACTGATGCAGCAGATTATATATATATGATATATATATATATATATATATATATATATATATATATATATAGTTCAAAAATAGTCCTTAAAATTAATTTAAGTAAAACAAAAGTAATATAGAAACAACATGCTGTAAAGAAGGATAAAGATTCACGGAGAGGTAATAGGCATAGTTGATGAGTATGTTTACCTAGGACAGCTGAAAACATCGAATGGTAAGTTGACCGATGAAAGAAATCAAAGATGTAAAATGGCGAGTAGTTTGTTTGGAAGACTACACTTTAATATCAAAAGCAAACTACCGTGCAAATGCAAGATGGGTAGATGAAATTAAGCGTTTTTCAGGGGCTACATGAATTAGAATAGCAGCAGGCCGAGATATGTGGAAAGAAAATGGGGAGGCCTTTATCCCGCAGTGGGTAGAAAAGGGCTGAATGTGGTGATACTCCACAGGCGACTAGTATACAGATGAAAAATTAATAAGTTGACCGGGCAGCCAACCATCCGTTGGTGATTTCACGTGGAAATACCCTGTACGAGAACCAGAGGAACCAACAGGAAAGCAACCGATTGTATTGTAGAAACGAAACACTGAACAAACGATGTTCAAGAAATAGAAATATCACACCAGGAAGAACCTGGGCATTATTTCGCTGTAGCAGAATTACAAGACATAGAAGATAATTAAGTTTTATTTTTTCTGTGCGGTAAAGGATATTAACATTTCAAGGAACTGTCTACGAACCCCCATATGGTAGAGCCAATCCAAGACTTTTCCAATCAAAACAGTCGAGGAACAGAGATGGATTTGGTGCCAAAACATTAAGTCTCGGAAATAAACCCATCAATATTCGAAAATATCGGAAGCCGGAGAGAATAAATAAAATATAAAAGCATGCTACGGGTAGATGTAATTAGATGAATAAAAATGTTAGAATATGTTGCATGTGCTTTATAACAAAAAAATATATATATATATATAAATATTGTAGTGATATGTGATCGTTCAGTAATGTATTACTGTATAAATGAACAAAAAATATGGAGCACCATAACTCACCATGTACTGGTACAGCAGAGGAAATAGTAGGCTTGAAATTCTATGTACAAAGGTACAATACGAATTAAAGAAGTTCATTTCAATTGCTTGATGAGAATGGATCAAGGGCGATAGTGTCGTCAGTTTTCATCGTCTCACAACGTATCGTATCTTCAAACAGTGATAACTCGAACAATCGTAAGTCGGGGAAAACAAACAAAGAAATAAGGAGAAGGTGGTTCTGAAGTTATAACTTGCAAAAATTAAGTAAACGCGAAGTAACAATTCTGAGACGTGCACTTTGCAGCACCTGGGTATATTAAAACAATTATTGGCGAGAATAAGAACCTGTAAGAGGGAAAACTGCTAAACGTTATTTTTGGGAACAAGAACAGGATAAACGGATAAAGTTTGAAGAAATTGGTTTAACACATTTGCGGTATCTAGAATCAAAATTATTAAGAGTGACATAAAATTTTCTAGAAATGTTACTAGATCTGCAACTTTTTATTCAGTTTGGCAGAGTTTCTGGTTTCTTTCACTTCTTGAACCAAAACCGAGTAGATAGATGATACGCTTCATTGTCAGAAAAATTATAAGAAAAAGAATCGATAAAGCCCAATAATTATTTAAAGTCGTAAGGTCTGACGTGTATAAAATCAAATATGTTGAACGAACGAGTGTGTAAATAGCTTTGCTGTGATTGGTCTGACCGTGATCGTTAATGAAGGCTAAAATAATATTTGCTTATGTCTTCGACGCTCTTGTTTATACTGTAAGCAAGATAAGTGGGATATTGAGGATTATTAGCAACCAGTCTGCTATAAACCGTGTGAAATTATAGTTTATCTTGTGTAGATGTAATAAAAGAACTTGTATTTTATGATAATGTAATAATTTTGAGTGATCCGTGTGATATAGTTCAGATGCGTATAATTGATTTGCTGACGTAAAAGCGCAGAGGTAATATGATGACATCTTTGGTAGTACTGTTAATGATTGGCTTAATGGAATTCATCCAGTAATTAAATTATTATGAAAGAATGTGGCGCCGAGAAGGGATAATGAGAGCGTATCAAGTAGTGTGCATCAACAAAATAATTCCTCGTTCTGCAACATGTCATTACGCATTTGCCAAATGGATCTAAATTTCTGAGAAGGAGGGTCAAATTAAGAATATGATTTCAATTGTGCCTTATAAGATTAGGATTCAAATCTATACTCATAACATGTGAAACGAGGGGAGGCTCTAAATAAATGCGACATATCCGAGAATGATTATTAGGTAAGTAACTACCTTATCTTACAATGTAACCAAACTGTAAATAATTAACTAAAGATTGCAAGGCTACGCATTAATAAACTCCGGGAACCGTATCGACTACCAAAAGAACTGAGTTGAAATAAGAAAGTGAGGAAACATGGAAGTTACTCGCACGAATAAAGGGTGATCTCTGTTTCCTTTAAATTTGAAAGCCTTTAGGCAACTTTTTGCTCAGCTCGATTTCTAGAAATGAGTTGACCAATTGCAAAACGTAGTACCCCCAAAAAATTAGGGGAAACCCCTAGATACTAGTAATGATAATATAAGCCAGATCGATCAGATCAGATCGAAAATCTCATTACGAGCGTACTTACCCTTTAAATCTTAAAAGGAAAATTAACATAGAGGTAAGAAACTTGCCAAATCATTTTTTCATTTTTCCTCATTTACTGGAAAAGTGCCAGAGTGGACATAGTACGTTTGCAATTGGCTAATTTGCTAGTGCTGTAAACTAGAAGCGTGTGTAACAACTAAGCATAAACGGTGAAGTTAAAAGTTGAAAAGATGAACATCAAAACGGTAAAGGAAGATGACCTCTCTATTTCTTTCTTAACCGATATTCGAAACATAAGTGTAATAATGTACCGTACATCGTATCACTAACAGTTGCAGTAAGACAAATTTCAATAGAATGAGTACTAAGTTGGTCTGTGAACGCCTCTAACTTAGTTTTCGAATACGAAGCAGAAAAATTCAGTGGATTGAGCTATGTCTGCTTCTCACCCACAACAAACAATATGTCCCAAATTTAAAGATACGAGGTTAAAGATACCAAAATACCAGGACTATTTGGCCAGTTTCGAAATATCAGGGCTCAAAGTTTACATATGTACCTTACACGCCGTTCAATGTTCTTTATTGTCAGCTAGCCGAGTGGTAGAGATGGTAGAAATTGCAAGTTCAAATCCAGGGAGGCAATGTAGTTTTCAAAATTTTGCTTTTGGACATGACACACCTGGGGTGGACATTTAATTTGCAGCAACCCAGTTCATACTCTACAAAGGATATTTTCCCAATATTTTAATACAACGCATGATATACTCATTCTGCTGACAAAAATGAAGAAAACTTGCACGTGGTTGGACTCGTATCTGCTATCGCCTATGCTACCTGGCCATCTAATATTGAAGACCATTTTAAGGTATATAAGGTGATATGCAAACTTCGACCCCTGATATTTCGAAACTGGCCAAATAGTGCGTCCTTATATTTTACTATATTTCCACCTGAAGAATAAACTCCTACCACAAAAGTCTACTACCAAACTATACTTATTAGAGTGGAACCTATTCTTCTTAGAATCATTATTAACGCCTAGATTTTATTAGAACGAGTAAAAATAACACCCGTACTAGGTAACACCGTGTTGTTCACTTGCATTCCACGTTTAAAATATTTAGCTCTCCTTTTCATTTTGCTGTTCGAATAGTGTCGAAACCAGAGGCAATGGGGGAGATAGCGAACATAGAGCAGAGTATTCAATGTAGGCGTAAATGCATCATCAACTGTAGAAGGTGTTTTAGTAACTTTGAGACCACAATACATAATACTTTCTTCAACTACAACATTATTTTCATTAAGTGAGCGCCTTCAGTGGTCTAACGGATTATGTGTGGAAGATAACGAAACACTCTGTATCGCAATATTTGCTTAGTGTTCCGAGTTAGAGTCTTCATTACTTTGATCTGTCTTATTTTCAGGATGTGTTTAACATTCTGCAATACTCTCCAAGCCGTCTTGGCTGCAATAACATATTGTGATATATAAACTGCTACTTCAAGCTAAGCTGAAGTAACGGTTGGTATGTATCTCACAATTCACCGCTGCATTGTAAATTACACTCGAAGAAAGAAGAGGGACGAAGAAAGGTGAGTAAAATCAACCACACCAGATAAACGGGAGAGCTGATTGTGCAGTTTGTTGGCGCGATTCAATCAAACTATAACGGAAATTCTGAAGGCGATTGGGTTTGCGAGAAAGACGTAGAGAGAAGCGGTCTCGGAACACTAGACGTCTCCACAGGTACATTTTGTGATCGAATTTTCTGCTGTTTTAATCGTCGTTCTCAGATGTTCAACTTGAAACCTTTTCACCTACAAAAATAACAAACCTGGACCATGCAATTAAACCTTACACGTATCGTATAACCAACAATGCATAATAATGGTGGGAAGACTCCAGATAGTGGCGGTTTTAATAAGCATCAGGCCACTAAAAATTCCAAAGGAAATGTGTAGTAGCGTACAAAGTTCGTATATAACTTGTTGAATCTCAATATACGGAGGAGGATCTGAGCCTAAGTTGCCAAACTACCTTATATTTAAATTCAAATAAAATATATTGGAAAAGTGCGTGTCGAAATTTTGTCATCTATAATTTCTATTGATACAGTACCAAGATATGTTTTTTTTTTTAATTTCATTCACGTTTCGATGGAAACTGAGTGCCTTGTGTTGCATTTGAAACGTATTCGTAAATTTCCAAAGTAAGAATAGGGCGATCAGCTAAGGATACGTGATAAATATATATGTTCCAGTTTTACTTGTATAGTCCACGCTGTCTAGAACTTTTCTATTTACAAAGCACGACAGAATACGTTTCACTTAACTTTTTTAAAAAATAATGTTCACTGTAATCGCTTTATCTAATTCAAAGGCGAAGACTTTCAATATACATTCATGAATAATTAGACTGCTCGGTATTGATAAGAAAGTTTTGAGATTAAAGCTTAATGTGTTTCCTGTTAAAACTTGTGTCGTTGTAGTACGCCACAATTGTAGTAAAGAACATATAAAACACAAAGCTGCATCTGATCAAGAATAAATTACTAAAATGACTAAATAAATATATATATTAATCAGAGCTGAAACGGGTCGCCGGGTCATTCGGGTCAAGTTTTGACTGGGTCTAGGCTTCGACTCGGTCTGATTCGGTGACCTGATTTAAACCAGGTAACCCGAAGGACAAAGCAGAGTTTTTAAAAATAATTCCTTGCGTTTGAACAGTGTTTCTTTCAGGTGTTCAGGGAGCTGTTTCCCCCAGAGTACAAAAAATACGATACCGAAATTTGCAGTTAATTATATTTCCCAGACCGGGTCGATCGGGTTAAGGCTCGGACCAAGTCACAGGTCACCTATGCCCGGATCAAGGAGGAACGACTGGACCAAGTTACCATTTATAATTTTACAGTAGAACGCAATACCGTATATCAGCATGAATGTGTTGCTTTCGAATATGCATCTTATTAATTAGTGGTCATCAATTAAAGTACTGCAACAAATTATCCACTTCCGCTACTTACTTACGTTTAGATTTGGCAATTATAGAATGCCTAAATATGTTATTAATACGTCGGCCGTTAACATTTGATCAACACTGAATATGTTGTTACACTAACAAAACCTTTTTCTCTTTCTGAGCATCCGTGGCTATTAATCATACAGCATCGTTCACACGGCAAATCGGAACATTTCAGTAACATATTGTCTCACCATAAACTTCAAGGTTTCTTATTCCATCAGCTATACTTATAATATTATTTCGTCTAATGCAAATTTAAACATTTCTAAATAATTCTCACAGCTAAATTGAAAACAGGTGTCTTACAACTATGACACAGGTGCGTAATCTCTATAACAAAACAGTTCTTATAAATATTGAACAAGAAATATTAACAATGTCGTTCAAACTTGTCGTTATTGTGGGCATATATTTCTTTAGTGATATAGTATTTTGTAATCTGAGTAAGACCCAATCTTTGATCACTGCTTTACATCCTTTACTAATTTATTTTTGTGACTTTTCTCTTTCTTTAGCTAGCAAGAACCTCTCTCAGTATTCAGTTGACACGAGACAGTGATTTTCAAATCCTTGTGGGGTCTGGATCAGTTGTGCTTCCAGGCTTGTTTATCGGTAAGTTTCAACTTACGTCATTCAATTCTATTGGTACGCTTAATTAATTTGTAAGTTGTATGTCTCGTTTTCTAATTTTAAGAAACATATGTTTCTAAAACTATGTGTATGCTTCATGTATATAGCATTATTACTTAATACTCGATTTGTATATTTGCAACTAGTTGTATACATTTTTATGAATATAAATTGTTTCTTTTAATCTCACTAGAGGCAACGATTGGGTGTTGTTCAACTTGTCCAACCTTCTTGAAAACAGCCTCCTTGTAAGTTTCGAGGGTTCCGACGTGTATTTGCGGAAATGCATACAAACTATTAGCATGTATCTTTAGATTTCGAAGTGCATTTATTGTAATTGTATTTTAAACTACATTCACCGAATAATAACCAAGCGGATGTGAGAGCTTTAGCTTTCACCACCAAAAATATTTGTCATTAGGTTCAGTTAATTGTTTTCTTTGTAGGGAAGGTTTAATACAGTTTTGTTCGAAGAATCTTGTCGGTTTATAGTGAGTTGGTGTAATCGTGACGTAAAGTGAGTGTTAAGTATCATAGAGATTGGAAAACTGTCTACATGTTACTTGTTTTACAAGACCTATATTTGAGCTAGCATTTAATAATTTCTTACTGCTCGCCCGTATGGTCCATGGCATGTCCCACGATTCTTACGTTCCACTACAAATTTCTTTATTGCAGTAGTTCTATTTTTAGTATGTAAATCAAACATATTTTTAAATAAAATATTGTGAAAATACTGAACATAATGTCATCTCGCACTCGTTGCGTCATTTGCGATCTCGTCTTTCACAAAGTTATAACCAATTATATTCAATGCAAAACCTTGTTGTCACAAATATATATTGTGCATGTATCTTAACAATACAAACGTAGCCTTCTTTTAAGCTAAAGAACACGTATAGTAAATGTAATTCAAATATCACTTATACACACACGAAATACAAAATATGAGTCTGCGAGAACTGATGAGAAACCAGAGAACATTCTCTCTTACAGCTCTATTGGTGCAGATAAATAATGCTTAAATTGAATTTGTCTATCAACTTGTCACCTTGACGCCCTTGTACATTTTGTTATTTTAAATAGTTTATTCTTTATCTCATTTACGCTTCAATGTAAATTGACAGTCATGTTCTGCGTTTGTAACATGTAAAGTGAAAAACTGATGATGGGATAACACCTTGAGCATCATCACTTCATCACTATCAGTGTGACTTTAAGGGGATGGTTCGCAAACTCGAGAAATATCCCAAGAAAGACTAGTAGAATCGATACTTGTAAGATAAATGTAGACTACTTCAAAACTCATCAGAAAAACGTACAGATTACGAACATGCAAAGAATTCCATTTACAACTGGTATGGCACAGTCACCTTCTGTTCGAATGGTAACCGCTTACAGAAAGCTCACTTGACGAGAAGCTAGCGTTCATGTTTATGATGCAGAAATTCAAAACTACTAGCAGCACTCCTACAAAATTAATGTATCAAAATTAATTAAACATATCGTAAAATTAATACAAAACTTGATTGCTCCGTTCTCAAGTCCTCTACTACTGTGTAGTCAACGCTACGACCAACTGGCCGAGTCATTTTAGCCTAAAAGTTGCGGTGGGTGAAAAAAACAACTTATAAACATGGGACTTTTAGAATCATTGTATCACGAATTGCCTCCCACATTTACTTACATCAATTTCATTATTAATGTCATCTTTATTAGTACTAGAGTCGGCTGAGATTTCGTACCTATTTGAGATTTCCAGTTTGTAATATGGTCTTATACTCGTATTATCTAACGGTTTAACTTCGAATTTCAGGTGTTTTAATCCTTTGCCTTTTCTGTTCACGTTGCATGCATAACTTTTCGCTTACTTTGGTGATCAGTAACTGATGGTCGATGTCACCTTCCATTCCTCTGTAAGACCTAACGTGATCTACTAATACGTGATCGATCTGGTTGATAGTTTTACCATCCGGAGATACCCATGTGTATTCAGCGTTTGTGCTGATAGTATGTGTTCTTTACTAGTAGTATTTCGATATCGCGTAAGTTTTAAGTCTTTCTCCATTGTTGTTGCTGATTTTGTGAAGGTTGTATTTGCCTATAGCAAGCCCGTAATTTTCCTCCCTCCCTACATTAGCGTTGAAATCACCGAATGCAATTTTCGTATTAAACTTTTATAATAGGTCAGACAATATTTCTAGCTCCTCGTATAATATATCTTTGTCATTATCATAGCTACCTCGTTGAGAGCATAGATATTTATTAAAATCGTGTTGCCCCAACGAGTACGTATCCTAACGTACGATAGTCATTCGTTTATGAACTCTATATTCTGCACCGCCGGAAGGATACTGTTCTTTATGAGGATTCCTGTTCCGAAACCGTGAGACTTTATTGCCTCGTAGTGGAAAGTGGATTTGCCCTGTCGGATGCTATCTTGACCCTCTGACCGGACTTCTTGTATCACTAATATGTCTAGCTCGTACTTCTTGGTCTCGCGTACCGCCAGCTGATGAAGAGCTCCAATTTTGTATAACGTTCGTACGTTCCACATTCCTATTCAAAGGATCTTACTTAATCCTGTTCTTGGAGCTCCTTGAAGCAGTCGCCGCCCGGAGGTCCAAATGAGGAACTAGTTTACCTCCGGAATAGTCTACCCAGGAGAATCCATGAACCATCTATTACAATTTTTTGACATTATTTAACGGTGTAGAATTGTCAGCTCTACGATCTCGCAGTAAAGGCAGACATAATAATAATAATAATAATTTTGAATTTGAACTTAATTCGGCGCATAAAAATGATAATACAGCATATAGGTCAATACATGTCTCCCATTACAAAACATTAATACATAAAATACATGTAGACAATATAAAAGGAAATAACCACAAATCATGTAAGAAAAACACATCGATAATACATATTCAACAATAAAATACCATTCAGAAGACTCAAGATAAAGACAAGGTTAGATTTAATAAAAAGCCATCACTTCTGTCACCAAAATAAAAGGTTCACAAAACTTGAATTTACAAATACTTTACATATTTTATAATTTTGTTTCTTAAAGTTTTAAAATGATCACTGAATATATCTATAATTTGCGATAATTTATTTACATTTTTAGCACATCTTTTTACTACAATGATAAACAGGACTAAAGAGTTCAATTTTCCTTGAAAGATACATAGAAACCTTTATATTTATAGTGTTAATAAACCTTTGTTTTCCAGTAAGAGCAACAGAAAAGAACGTAACATCAGATAACAATCCGCGATCTTTCAGATTCAATATTCCCAACAGAGTTCTCATTTCGCTTACAGAAGTACATTCAAAAGTAGGTATTCAATTTACATTTAAGCCATGCCATGAAATTATTCTGAACTGCCTCAATTTTATTAATTAAATATTTTTGATTAGAGTTCCACACTACATTTGAATATTCCAAATGGCTTCTGACCAATGCACAATACAACAATTTACATTCATTTATATTATTAATTTTTTTGCAACCCATTTTATAAGACTCAAATTCCTTTTGGCTTTGGATGTTATAGTTTCAATATGGTTTGTAAAATATAACTTTTTATTGATGAGAATACCCAAATCTTTAACTTTGTCCTTAAATACAATAACTTTCTCACCAATTTTATATGAATAATAAGATGGATTAGTTTTTCTAGTCATAATCATGCCCACCGTTTTGTTGACATTTAGTGGTAACTGATTAATAACAGACCATTTGATAGCTAACTTTAAATCATTCTGTAAGACATAATGATCATCTAAAGAGTAAATTTGTTTAAATATTTTAACATCATCAGCATGCATCAATGCTTCAGAAGTAAATTTTGTCAGAAGATCATTAATATATATGCTAAACAATAAAGGTTCCAAATTTGATCTTTGAGGAACTCCAGATGTTATCGACAAAATCGATTATGTTTTTATATTTTACTCTGAACTTTCTGGCAGCTAGGTAAGAATCAAACCAGGAGATAAATTTAGGTGAAAAAAAAAACATAAGTTTTTTTAACAAAATGTTATGCGATAACTTATCGAAAGCCTTTTGAAAGTCAAGATAAATAACATCGACTTGACCCCTTTGTTCAATTATAGGTCCAGTCCCAGATAGAAATTGAGTTAGATTTGTTATTGTTGACCTCTTTTCACAAACCCATGTTGATGGTCAGAAAGTTGTTTTTCAACATAACTGTATGTTTAAATATTATTTTTCAAAAAAAAATAGGTACAATATTCATGATAGATATAGGTCTGAAGTCCTGAAGTTTCTTCGCACTACTCTTTGGAATAGGAGTAACTAAAGAAGTTTTCCAATTAGCGGAATATTTAGCTGTACATAAACTACAATTAAAAATTGACGTTAATACAGTAGCTATAATACCGTTGATAACAAAAACAGGGATTTGATCAATGCCAGTGGAGGTTTTATTTCGTAAAGATTTTATGGCTAGAACTACTTCATTCTCTTCAATTAATGGTATTTCAATAACATTATAAGTTGAATTTTCAGCATTGATTAGCTCATTATTTATGTTTCTATTAGGTTAATATAAAGATTGAAAATAACCACCGAATAGTTCAGACAACAATAATAATAATAATCGTCTAAGCGACTTCCAGAGAGGCACAATCTCCTGATCTTATTCTTTTGTCTACTCTCCCACACTTTTTTAACACACACATATAGACATTAACGAAACAAACAATGCAAAGAAACCGTTGAAATGCTATTCTTATGCTACAAATAAGGGGCAGAGATAGTTTCGCTTGTTGATCGCTATGCTTTTAATAATTTTGATTGGCAAAGAATGAAGCAATGTCTTCAGACGTCACAGAAGCGGACGAAGTTTACCTTTGCTGTCCTTCACTTAACCTACTGTAGGTTGTAGCAATTTCGTCTCCAATGTGCGTTCGAAAGCAGTGGCGCAACCACAAATTTTCGTTTGGGGGGAGCACGTATCGGTGTCATTGATGGATATATATATATACACACGCAGATCCTAAATGATATATGTGCCATTTTATCTAGTGGAAACTTCGATGAAGTCTCATTTTATCCATTGTAAATTTGGTAATCAAAGGTAGCGACAACCCTTTAACCCCCTCGGATCTGCACTTGTAAAAATATATATATGAACAAATTTGTAAGCACGAAACGAACTTTACCAAATTAAGCTTTAACGTTAGATGTGAATAATTTATTGTAAATGGAAATATTTTTTACTCTAACGAATATATATGGGTTTATCATTGTTAGATTCGAATAGTTACCGAATTTCAACCTATAACCAAAATATAGCATTTTCTTCTTAACTTCAAAAAAATAAAATTTTGTCGTGGTTTCGAAGGTACTACACCACTGTGGGCAGCTGTTTGACTTCAACCATTCGAAGCTTCGTGCCAGGGAGTTTTTGGTTCCTTTGGGAAATCCCTTGCACCCTGTTTCTAGAATTTTTAAATATGCATTTTTTAACTGACCGGATGTGACTTCCTCTAATATTTCCTGATCCGCTTACTTTCCGATTTTTTGTATTCGAAATAATCCGCTCTGAAGTTTATTTTACCACGCATTCTGCAGGCTATAACTACGAAAGTACTGACTATTTCGAAACCCATTTTTATCAGTCAGTTTTTCTTAGTTCAATTGTAGGTACTCACTCTTAACTTTTTTGTACGTATTAATCAAACACCCTATATACAGTGTATATGAGATAGAGAGAGCTTCAGCTCTCCTCTCCCAACACATCTGGCCAGCGTGGGAGCAGTAGAACCCCTCCCCCCTCCGGGAGAGGCCTCATCCAGTAGTAGATTGAATATGGCTGCGAATTATTGATATTGTATGTGTAACAAAGAATGGCAATGTAAACGTGTGACTAACGCCGTAGGAAGTTGCAGTTAAGAGTAAATATAGAAAAGGGGTATCTTTCTAGTCGAAACTTCTCTTTATCTTTTCTCTTACAAGAAGACTACCCCAAATGTTACAAATCGACTGAAACTAAATTTGTTGTATGAACACCCCAGAACTAAAAAAATATGGTAACAAAAACTGCTCCAATTACCCCCTTGTGATATTTTGGCCCCCTAGTCGAATATCTCACTCACTGACGTAGTCATCAATATTCCCAGGCCAAACAGCTAAAGCTAGAAACACTGAGCCGAGACTAGAGACACCAAATGTTGACTATCGTGAGGAGGTTACGAAACAGAAAATAAATTTTGGAAAGTCGCAATGTTGAATCGAAAATGGCGTTCTAAAATAAATGCCGACAGTATATGCACAGCCCGAACTACGGAAGCTAGAAATACCAAATTTGGAATGAAGGCCAATCATCAAACGTAGATTACGAGAATAATCAAAATATGCAAGAAGTCGCCATCTTGAATCCAATTTGGCGGACTAGAATGTATTTCACAATGGCTGG